>JAUNZO010001074.1:0-43749 GCA_031894775.1 Chloris gayana
TATGCAGTGGGATGTATTTACAAGCTTCCTCTCTCTCTTTTTTTTAACACTTGTCTTGCAGTTTATAAATAAGAACATAGGAGGGCATCTAAGAGGTGTCATTTGTTGAAGTTTATTTTTTTTTCTTAAAAAAAAGACAGGTCATTTGGTGAATCCTAATTTCTTCTTGCTTTAATTTCTATTGTCTGAGCTCGTCAGTATTGAATATGGTCACTTGCTACATATTATTACACATTGAAATTTTAAATATTTAACTTTGCACATAATTACTTCCTTTTTCAATATAATTCTGTTCATAGTGATTTCATTTTATAATATTTGTAGGTTTCATTTTCTCATGTAAATTTGTACATAATGATGCATACTCTCAAAGTTGGTCTTGATTCATCTGTTACATTGTTAATTTCACACAATGAATCATGTGTGCATACAATTTCATGCAGAAACAAGAATTGATGCACATGAGCGCAGGAAATTAACAAGTGATGATACGGTGGCGGTTGAGGACATCTTTGGGGGGGGGGGTGGGGGTTTATGCATTTTATTCTCTGTTCCAAATGTTTTTTTTTCCAGAAAGGTATCATAGTCATCTATTAAGATTAATATTGTGGCTGATAAAAAAATGTTCCTGTGAAGTGAGACAGGCTGTTATTATCTTTTGTTTATGCAATTATATTCTAGCTGTTTCAACCTCTTTGGTTACATTCAGATGTATTGATATGTCAAAATGTTATTCCTGAATTGCTTGTAAAATTTGGTGCTGACAGCAAAATTTAACACAAGTTTCGATATCAGTATCTTCTCACTGGTTCATGAGTTGTTTATTTTGGTTTGAAATGTCTTCCTCTGTCGTACTAAGATGTAGCATGCTTGTACTTAGGGGTGAAAGCGGTGAGGATAATTTCTGAATCCGTTCCGATTCGAAACCGTTATTTGAGGTTGTGGAGGAGTATTTGAGGTTTTCTTTGCGGATATGGATAATCCGAATCCGATCTCGAGGCGGATGTAGGTAATGGTATTGATAAAATCCGACGGATAAAGGTATCCGATAATTATAAATGGATTATCCGATGCTCATAATAGGATTATCTGATAACATTTTTGGCCCACAAAAATACACCACCTAAAGCTATAAGCCTACAAGGCTACAACCCAACCGGCTAGCCCATTTATATAATTATGTGAACCGCAGGCCATAATAATACTTTGCTATATGCATATTTTATTTCATTTTATACACTTTTTTGGTATAATACGGATTGGGTTGTGTGGTATTTTACTTGACTGAAATCAATTCTTTACACATGTTCCGTATATACTACCTCTGTCCTATTAAAAGTGTCGTTCTCGCTTCCCAAGAAGTCAAACATTTTTAACTTTGAAAAAAAATATATAAAAAATTATAAATATTTATTGAATATAATTAGTATCACTAGATAGATAATTAAATCTACTTTCATAATCAGCTTATTTAGAGATACAAATATTATTAATATTTTCTATAAATCTAGTCAAAGTTTAAAAAGTTTGACCGGCACGGATACCATAGCGACACTTTCAATGGGACGGAGGAAGTATTTTACAAATTCTTAATAATCATATTTTTTCTCTAGTGAAAGAGGTATTATATCCGATAATTTTAAGTCCGTTTCGGATCCGTCTCTGCCGCGAATCCGTACCATCTCCGACTTCCGAAAAAATTCATATTCGAATCCGTATCCGTATATTATCCGCATAACTCCGAATCCGATAAAAAAATAAGGATTAGGATATGGAAAAGATATTATCCGATCCGATCCGCTTCCATCCCTACTTGTACTATCACACTTAGCATTATCTAGGTTGCTTGTCATCACACTACATAATTAAGGCCCCTGTTTGGATCCATTGAAGTTTATGTCGAGGTTTTATCTCGACAATCAAAATACCTAATCCTACACGGATCAGAAACTCAATGGCGTAACACAAGAACACATAGAGATTTTAGACAGGTTTAGACCTCTCAATTGAGAGTAATATCCTACGTTCTGTATGAATTGTATTGCCTTAGCAGATTGCTATAGATGTTAGATTGTGTAGATTATTTTCGAAATGAGATTTTTGTTATTTTGCCCACGTAATCAGTGGGCTTTGTTATAATGCCCAGCTATTATTCGGCTTCTATTTTGCTCATGAAACCATGACCTTGGCCGGTAGAATGCCATGAGACCAAACTACCCCCGGTCTTCTTCCTCTCATCAGACATGGCCGGTCCTCTCTCCTTCTCTCGCCAGCGAGGTAGCGCGGCTGAACGCGACCGTGCGGCGGTTGCGACGTGCGGACAAGGGTGGGGCGGTGCAGACTCGTCGCGCGCGGACCGGGGCAGGGCGGCGGCCTGGCCGGAGACGGCGGAAGCGGCGGCCTAGGCTGACGGCGGCGCTTCGACCTAGCCGCACGCGGAGATGGCATGGTCTGGGAGGGCAGCATCCACCTGTGCGTGGATGCGACGACGCTTCAGTCTTGCAGCGTGAGGAGGCTAGCTGGTTGGGCGACTCGACGTCGATCTGCTTGCATAGGTGGTGGTCGGCGACCGACGTCGCTTCGGCCTCGCCGCGCGGAGGGGCAGTTGCGCTAAGGGGCAACAACGCGTAGGAGCAGGGCAGTAGCGCCGAGGCGAGTTCGTGCGAAGGGGTAGCAGTGTGCAGGGGCCGTGGGGTGTGGTGCAGCAGGTTGTCTGCGTTTGGCACGCGCAGGGGCAGATCGTGGGCAGAAGCGAGCTCGGCCGAGGGCTTGGTTCGTCAATAGAGGTGAAGTGAGATTTGTTGAGGAAGGAGGCTGGGGATAGTTTTGTCCTAAAAATTGATATGGGCATTCTACCGGTAAGCACTTCAGTTTCGTGGACATTTTATCAAAGCCCAACGATAATGGGTATTATAACGAAGCCTACTTGGTTTTGTGGGCAAAATAGCAAAAATCTCATCGAGGTGTCCCTACCCCTGTCTTTTATATCCGAAGAGGCGAGGGTTACATGCAGAATCCTAGTCGGCTACAAGATTTACATAATCGAAAACTCTATCTTTAATCTTTCTTATCAATTTAGAGTCGTACTTGGTTGATTTTGTACTTTCCTTAGGGATTACGCCGGATAACTCGATAGAATTGTCCGCCTTCATTTCCATACCGGTATATGGAACTTTCTCGGTACCTCATACCAGGTTGGACATGCCCTCTCGATCGATCGTACCTTTTTGAGATGCCATTGTGTTTTTGATGAACAATCTCCCGAGTAATGTATACCCATAGGATAAGTACTTGACACGAGTCCTCAAGTAATTTTTTATTTTGCCTTAAATTTGATCGACCGGAATCTTTTACATGTTGGTTTGCTTAAAGTGCGAAATTAAAAAGAACTCGATCTTTTTGAATGCTTCTTCTTGTAATATGGCTTCGAAAGTAAAAAATTTAGTCTTTTATTCTCCATACCACCTAATTAAGTGTCAAAAAATTGAACTATTTTCTTGCTCGGTGCATCGGTCAGACGCGCCCAATTGAGTATAGCCCTCGACTCTTATATCATTTGAGCTCCTTCAAATAATGCAAGAGTTTACTAGTTGAATCTTCATTATTGGTCTTCCGTGATCATTACCGACCGCTCTTGAATGTGGTGCACCGGTCGGATGCACCTAATTAGGTGTAGCCCACGACTTTTGTATCATTTAAGTTTCCGCAAATAATGCAAGAGTCTTCTAAAAGAGTCCACATTTATTTTCAGGAATTTCTGACCAAACTTGGCCATCAATTGCATACCTCTTGGCGGTTTCCACTAAGAATATTATTTCCGACCGGTCTAGACCGGTCACAAATCTCATACTCCCGGCAATTCTCACTACGAACTAGTTGTGACTGCTCAAAATGGCCAAAAATTTTATCTCTCTTAGTGAATTTCACCAAGAACCAATATTCCGACCGATAAAATCAGCCGAGGAATATATCCGTACTTAACTCGAATATTGAATCCTATTAACATCCAAATGATTAACACCCAGGGCCTAGGCATCTTAATCAATGTTAATCAATTAGGCAAGACCATTATGTCTTTGATCCGACCGAGTTAACAACATAATTTCCTCTAGATAATGCCTATTTGGGCTAAAATCACTCATACGGCTAAGTGCTTAACATTACAGACGGCATGAGCAATTACAAAAGAGCCCCTATGATTTCTTGAATCACACGGGCTTCCCTTTTGTAACCGTTAGGTCACATAAACTTATCTTGGGCCCGAACAATAAAACTACTCAAACACAACTATTGAGCCGTCATTGCGAACCCATGTAGCTGCAACTTGTTGGTATTTCTTACGTCACGAATAAATCCGCAAGCGCACGGAATACCGTTGTAGCACTTCACCCGGGAGTATTCCAAGGTATCGTATTTATATCCGCAGGGAACGGAGTATTTCTGCAACAAGGTTAGTTTACCCAAGGACAACCAAGACAACGTAGCAAAATAGGGTCGAGAGGGTGACTCTTATCTATTTATCCTTTAAAGGTAGACGAACGCAAGCTAGACTTGTTTACTTCGGGCACCGTCTTAGGCTTGGTCCGCCAAGCCACTCCGGTCTACGTAAAGCTCTACTATGTACCCGAACGTGGAGGGTTCCTTTTGGATGACAGGGCTGTCACTTCCTGCCACCTACCTCTACAAACCGTGGGGCACACAGCAAACAAAGGCGATCTCCAGCCTAGACACCACGTCTATGCTATTGACCGCTACTCTAGCCTCGGCCTAGAACCGAGTTCGTAAAGCTAGAGCACTTCTTGCGAAGCGATGATCCCGTAAACAAGTATAACAAGAATTACGTCTAACAAAGATATGTCACGATAGATAAGTAGATCACCACGTATAAATCACCTAAAAGAGTGTTTACACGCCAAGGAAAAAGGAAAGGAAATACTACTCCACTTTATAAAAGGGAGGAACACTCCTTCCTTTTCCTTGCCCTCTCTCCTATTCTACTAAGATACAAGAGGCCCTTGGCCTAAGGATGAGAATTTTGTCTTCTATCTTGATGTTGGTGGTGTGTTGAGAGAGGGGGGTATAGCCCTTTATTTATAGCCTTGGAAGGTCGGCAACTTGGAGGCGGTTCCGGACGTCGGTGGTATTAATTGCAGGTGGAACCGACCTCCGTACGTCGGTGACGAACCGCCAGAGAAAAGTGGGCCGTGGGGCCCACTCGTCGGCTCGGCCGAACCAGCAGGGCGGTTCGGCCGAACCGGCCCGGGCTCCCCTGGGCTTGGTTCTTCTCTCGGTGCCTTCCTCTGGCTGTGTACTCGGCCCAATCCACTTGCTTGGTTTGATGTTGAGGCCCTGTCTTGTGGTTTTGGGCTTTTGGACGATATTCTTTAGTCCGGGGAAAATCCGTCGATTGCAAAGTCCATGTTTCGTGCATGTTTTCCCCTCGTTTTCATATGAATTGCACCTGCATTCATCATTTCACCAAGACTAGTGGAATTTGTTAGAAATAATCCCTATGTCTATTCTTGGTGATGGTGTTTGATTCAAAAAGATGCAATATGTTGACGGTAAAATTGGACCATAAGGACCGTCAACAAGACCCCCCACACTTAGCTCTTTGCTCGTCCTCGAGTAAAGGTGGGAGCGTAAGTTGAGAGATCTCTCCTCTTAGAGACCTGCACACATGTTATTACAAGCCACACCGTTTTACTTGTGAACATGACGGTGGCTAACATGCATTCTTGGATGATTGATAAGTGGAACAGCTCATGACTCAAGTCACTATACTTTTGCTCACTAAGCACCTTGGGTTTTTGAAAGTTTTGAAAATAAACAACATGACTCCCGCTCCTCTTTGATTCTCTTGAATCGCTCAAAAAGTGTTTTCCTCACCAAGGCATTGTGTTGCCTCTCTTTTTCCTACTTTTTAGGCTTGTATGTGGAGCTCGGTAGGGAATGAGAGAGGCATACTTGTATCACAAATATTGCTAAGCCAAAAGAAAGGATCCATGGAGAAGCCAAGTCATGCAACCTTGATCAAGAAGTGCGTGTGTGTATGGATATGAAAAAGTGACAACTCCTATTGTAATTGACCCCTCTTTATTTTGCATTTTCAAAACATGGCTATCTTTTTATTTTCTTTCTTTTCTTTTCTTGCTCTATGCTTGAGCATCTCTTCTCTTTTTCATTGCTCATCTTTGTGAGCTTTCTTTTCATTGCTCATCTCGTGTGAGCTTTTCATTGCTCATCTCGTGTGAGCTTTTCTTTCTACATAGCCATGTCTTGTTTATGCGTGATTGAGAGAGAGAGAGAGGTAAAAAGAGGTGCAAGCGAGAGTGTCTTTATTTTGGTGGGGTGCTAGCTCCCAGTGTAGGAGTTTAGCCCTTTTTTGGTGGAGTGTACGTGCTCTTGATCAAGAGAGCATGACAAGTTTCTCTCTAGGGTCACTCAATTTTGGTAAAGCTCATTGCAAACACAAGCAGCATATGTATGTAAGTTTTGCAAGGTATGATCGTCATATGGCATTGGTAGGCATTTTTGTATCAAGAGAGGAGCATGAAGCCATGGTATTTTTGTTTTGTGAAATAAAATTCCCAAGGACTCGGTAAGCTAAGCATAAGATCATTTCGTCGAGCCATATCACACTTGCCAATAATCTAGAAAAACATGGGTCCTATGGATTTGATTATTTGTTCACAGTGCAAGTGGTGATGAAGCGAGTAATAAAAAGTGTGCAAGATCATCATGAGAGTATTAGGGAGAGACTTGGGATTTTCAAAGGTATTCAAAAGAAATCTTCCCAAATTTTAGTTGGTCAAGTTTTAGTAATTGTTTTTCGCGTCTCGTAATGAACTTGACAAATAAGGTAGGCAAAAAGGAAGTGTGAGAAACAAACTCAAGTGCCACGAGGAAGCAGGGGCTGAGTGGGACCCACCGGGGTTCGGCCGAACCACCCTCTTGGGTTCGGCCGAACCGGCTCGGGCCCCACTTGCGCTCCGTTTCGCAGCTTGTGTTTGTGTTGTTTTCCTCGTGATGTTTCTGCGCGCTTCGCGTGTGTTTGTCTTTGCTTTCCGCGATGTCCCCCCCACACTTGCCTTTTTGCCTGTTTCCTTCAAAAGATAGACAAAAGACATTTGGAAACAAAATTTGCTCTGCCGGTATGGAAGCCCGGGGAGCACTAATATGATTGAATTAAAACAGTAGGCGTATTACAAAAAGGATCGAAAGATTTCTAAGGTTTATGCGTTCTACGTCCTACTCTTAATCTTTCTTAATTTTCCTCTCCTCCTCCCGCAGCTTTCGCCTTCTCTTCTTCGATCATCTCTAAGGCGAGGTCGTACTGCGCCCATCCTCCGGTGAGGGTCTCGATGAGGTCTTCATCCTTCTTCTTCTCCCTCTCGAGGTGGTTGTAGAGGTTCCGGAGAACCCCATTCTCTTTTTTGGCGCGCTCTAACCGCCGGCGAAGCTCCTCAATGAGGCGGATAGCGTTGTCGAGTGCTTCGCCTTCTTCAATCCATTCATGGGGCTTCTTCCTTTTGCTGCTGCCGTCCGAGATGTCGGACGAGGCGCTGCTATGTTCGCTCATGATGTAGGAAGTGGAGGAGATGAAAAGATTGGGTGGAGAGGAGAAGTATAAATAGGGGTTTTCTACCCCGTGCGCGCTCGACAAGGTTTTTATTTTCCAGCAGAAAATAAAGAAAGGAGGGAAGGAGATATTGGATTTTTGGCAAAAGATGGGCGCCGGGGAGATCAGGTCGGTTCGGCCGAACCACAAAGTGGGGTTCGGCCGGACCGCCTTTTCTTCCTCTCGGTTTCCTTCTTTTTTCTGGTTTATTTCTTGCTATATTTATTCAAAGGAAAGTACTCGCTACGTGTGATGAAGTAAAACGGGGGATATCATGAGAGATATTTCAAATCAATCAAGTGCATGACATCAAATTCTTTATCTTTATCGGGCTCGAAATAAATTTTAAGGCGCTGACCATTTACCTTAAATATTTTACCTTCGTCGTCTTGAAGTGTGATTGCTCCATGTGACGAGGTGTCAATAACCGTGTATGGTCCGTCCCATTTACTTCTTAATTTTCCATGCCCGAAGAGTTTCACCCGTGAATTGAATAGCAAGACTTTATCTCCAACCTTGAATACCTTTATCTTTATCTTTTTGTCGTGCCACCTTTTTGTCCTTTCTTTGTATATAGCTGAGTTGTGGTAAGCTTTGTCTCTCCATTCTTCTAACTCAGCTATCTCCATTTTTCTTTTGCGTCCGGCACCATTAAGGTCCATGTTCCATTTCCGGATGGCCCAATACGCTCGGTGTTCCGTCTCGATGGGTAAATGACATGTTTTCCCGTACACGAGCTGGTATGGGGACATGCCTATGGGTGTCTTATATGCTGTACGGTATGCCCATAGTGCATCGGGTAGCTTGTCCTTCCATCCCTTCCCCATTTCTGTTACGGTCTTTTGCAGGATCCGCTTGATTTGCTTGTTTGAGGTCTCGGCCTGCCCACCGGTTTGAGGGTGGTATGGAGTAGCGATATTATGCCTTGATCCAAGTTCTCTTAGGAAGCGTCGGAAGGTCTTATCAATGAAGTGAGACCCTCCGTCGCTTATCACTAGCTTCGGTGTTCCAAACCTCGGGAAGATAATTTCGTGGAACATCCGGCGAGCATGCTTGGCATTTGCGGCCCCGCAAGGCATTGCTTCTACCCACTTAGACACGTAGTCTACCGCCACCAAGATGTATTCGCAGTCATGTGACTTGGTGAACGGTCCCATGAAGTCAATGCCCCATACGTCGAAGAGCTCGACTTGTAAATTGTAGTTGAGGGGCATTGCATCTCTTGCCGTGATGCCTCCAACTCTTTGACATTCCGGGCATCGCCCGACAAATTCCTTTGTGTCTTCGTACATGGCTGGCCAAAAGAAACCACTTTGCCATATCTTGGCCTGTGTACGAAACACGCCGTAGTGTCCCCCGTATGGCGATGCATGGCACTTCTCAATGATTCGTGTGCTCTCGGGTATGGGCACACATCGCCTTAGCAATCCATCGGCGCAGATACACGGTAAAGGAAGGGTTCTTCCCATAAGTGACGGCGACTCTCATAGATGAGTCGTTTCTTGCTCTTTCCAGGTGGTACGTACCCCGTTGCCATGAAGTTCACAATGTCGGCGTACCATGGATGTGAGTCCCTTATTAGGAGCAGCATGTCGTCACGTAGGAAATCATTGATGGGTAATTCCTGCAGGTTAGTGAATTGTATACGCGACAAATGATCTCGCCACGGAATTTTCTACTCCTTTTTTTATCACGGATTTCTACATCAAATTCTTGGAGTAGAAGAACCCATCGTATCAAACGGGGTTTAGCATCCTTCTTATTGAGCAAAAACTTTAAAGCAGCATGATCGGTGTAAACAATGACTTTTGCTCCAGCTCAAGTAGGATCTAAACTTATCAAAAGCAAAAACGACAAAGAAGGAGCTCTTTTTCAGTGGTAGTGTAATTTAATTGAGCTCCAGTCAAGGTTTTGCTTGCATAGGAGATTGCATGATGCTTTTTATCTCTAGTTTGGCCAAGAACAGCCCCTACGGCAAAATCACTAGCATCACACATTATCTCAAAAGGCAGCGTCCAATCAGGGGGTTGGATGATTGGCGCCTGAGATGAGTGCATTTTTAAGGGTAGTGAAAGCAATCATGCATTCATCAAGTAAACTCAAAGGGTGCATCCTTCGCAAGTAGATTTGTAAGGGGTCTAGCAATTTGAGAGAAATCTTTGATAAAACGACGATAGAACCCCGCATGTCCCGTAAAGCTGCGAATGCCCCTAATATTCACAGGAGGTGGAAGCTTTTCTATAACTTCTAATTTAGCTTTGTCCACCTCTATCCCCCTTTCAGAAATTAAATGCCCTAGAACTATGCCTTCTCTAACCATGAAATGGCATTTTTCCCAATTGAGCACTAAATCATTTTCTTGACAACGTTGCAAGACTTTGTCTAAATTTTCTAAACAATGATCAAAGGTTTTTCCATAAACGGAGAAATCATCCATGAATACTTCCATAATCTCTTCGATCATGTCGGAAAAGATAGACATCATGCAACGTTGAAAAGAAGCAGTGCATTGCAAAGTCCAAAGGACATTCGTCGATAGGCGTAAGTTCCATAGGGGCATGTGAAAGTGGTCTTACTTTGATCGTCGGGATGGATGGGGATTTGATGATATCCTGAATACCCATCAAGGAAACAAAAGAAAGAATTATTTGCCAGCCGTTCCAACATCTCATCGATGAAGGGCAGCGGAAAATGATCCTTCTTTGTAGCCTTGTTAAGTTTCCGGTAATCTATGCACATCCTCCATCCCGTGACGGTGCGTTGAGGGATCAACTCATTTTTGTCATTCTGGATGACCGTCATTCCTCCCTTCTTGGGTACAACCTGCACTCGGACTCACCCACTCGCTGTGTGGAACAGGATAGATAATGCCAGCATGTAAAAGTTTTAAGACCTCCTTTTTAACGACCTCCCGCATCGCATTGTTCAACCTCCTTTGAGGTTCCCTAGATGGTGTACTATCGGGGCCTATGGGAATGCGATGGGTGCAAAGAGCAGGGCTAATTCCCTTGAGGTCTCCAAGCGAGTACCCAAAAACGGAGTGATGTTTTTCTAGCACGGCTAAGAGTTTTGCAGTTTCCTCCTCCGAAAGCTTGTCACTTATGATGACAGGGGTTTCGGGATTTCCGTGAAGAAAAACGTGGCGCAAGCCTCGGTGGAAGAGTTTTGAGTTCTACGGGAGGTGGCGTAGGTGTAAAAGTTTCGGGCAGCTCAAAAGTTTCCGCCGAATCATCCTCTTCCAAAATGAAATCAAGAGCATCTTCATCCAAGGATGATTCGGGGTTTTCATGAGGAAAAATTGCCATAACCTCCTCCATGCATTCTTCTTCCACAAGCGGCTCCTCGGCAAAAGAGTTTTGTGCATGAATGATAGGAAGAGAAAAAGTTTTCTTGCCGAGGGTGAAGTCTAAGGTTCCTAAAGGTGATATCCCTAAGAAAAGCTTTTCTATGGGATGACCGACCAAAACATCGAAATCCAAGATTCCGAAAACGTGAAAGTCCAGGGAAACCTTTGCTTCATTATGCTTAATGCAAACATCTCTAATGATCCCCAAACTCTCAAAAAATTGCCCCGGTGAGGCTTTAAGGAGTTTGTCGGAAGGTGCCCATGTCTCGTTTCCAAATAAAGTTGAAGCAAAAGATTCGGACATGATGTTGGCACCTACTAGAGGATTATAGAGAATATCTACCATTACTCCCCGAATTGAGCCACGAATGGTTGATCTAGGATGATCAAGTCGAAGAACTTCCGAAGAAAGTTCGTTTTCTATCAACCATTCATCACTCATGATTGCTGTCAACTTCCGAACAGTTTTTAAGAGAATAGATTTTTCAATAGGTTCGGGAGTTGGTGCAGGGAGTGCTGGTTTCTTTTGATAGGAGTAGTTCAAGGTGTTTCCAAAATCTTCAAAAATTTCTTCCTTGAACTCAAATGGGAACTCAAGAGGTTCATCTTCCTCTATCATTGTTCTTGTGTTAGATGAGGACTCGAGTGCTAGGTGCTCCATCATGGGCACCAAGTGCTGTGTCTCTTGCACAACGAGTTCCTCATCTTCTCGACTCCGGCTCTACGAGTAAGTCAGCGGAAAAAGGTGTGTTTTCCACAATTCGATCCAAAAGTTCGTGTGCTTCCGCTATGGTCTTATGAGAAAAAGATCCACCCGCGGCCGTGTCAAGATAAAGTGCGGTATCGTTGCTCAATCCCGAATAAAAGTGTTGTAATAAAACGGGTTCGGGAGCAACAATTCTGGTCCGGAGTCCGTTAGAGAACAGAACCGAATCCATGCCGCGCTCAAGGTTTCCTTTTCTTCTTGTCGAAAGCTTATTATTTCCGCTCGTAGAGAAGTGATACGAGACACGGGGAAGAATGCTAGACAAAATTTGTCTCGCAATTCTTTCCAATCACCGTTCACTCTCTTAGCGGTGTAAGTGTACCATTGCTTCGCCTTCTCATTGAGAGAGAAGGGAAACAACTTCCACTTCAATGTTTCTTGTGTCATGCCATGGATCAGTCGGCATGAACACAAATGTTCAAACTCTCGCAAGTGTTCATAAGGATTTTCATGTTTAAAACCCGAAAAGGATAAACCTCTAATCATCGAAATGTAATCGGGGGAGAACTCATAGCCAGGTGAAGAAATAGGTTGTGATGATGATGGTGGCTCTAAGAGTTCACCCCGTGGAGTGGAGAAAGATTGGATGGTTGGGTGTGACTCCATGATATGTTTTTGTGAAATTTTGAATGTAAGGAAAAATAAAAACAGAACGGTAAGTAAGATAGATTACGAGGGCAAACCTGATTCGTTACAAAGATAACAACCGCTCCCCGGCAACGGCGCCGGAAATGCTTGTTGGTATTTCTTACGTCACGAATAAATCCGCAAGCGCACGGAATACCGTTGTAGCACTTCACCCGGAGTATTCCAAGGTATCGTATTTATATCCGCAGGGAACGGAGTATTTCTGCAACAAGGTTAGTTTACCCAAGGACAACCAAGACAACGTAGCAAAATAGGGTCGAGAGGGTGACTCTTATCTATTTATCCTTTAAAGGTAGACGAACGCAAGCTAGACTTGTTTACTTCGGGCACCGTCTTAGGCTTGGTCTGCCAAGCCACTCCGGTCTACTGAAAGCTCTACTATGTACCCGAACGTGGAGGGTTCCTTTGGATGACAGGGCTGTCACTTCCTGCCACCTACCTCTACAAACCGTGGGGCACACAAGCAAA
Source organism: Chloris gayana (assembly GCA_031894775.1). NCBI lineage: Eukaryota > Viridiplantae > Streptophyta > Magnoliopsida > Poales > Poaceae > Chloris > Chloris gayana. Next base: position 12,850 of record JAUNZO010001074.1, read on the forward strand.
CAAAGGCGATCTCCAGCCTAGACACCACGTCTATGCTATTGACCGCTACTCTAGCCTCGGCCTAGAACCGAGTTCGAAAGCTAGAGCACTTCTTGCGAAGCGATGATCCCGTAAACAAGTATAACAAGAATTACGTCTAACAAAGATATGTCACGATAGATAAGTAGATCACCACGTATAAATCACCTAAAAGAGTGTTTACACGCCAAGGAAAAAGGAAAGGAAATACTACTCCACTTTATAAAAGGGAGGAACACTCCTTCCTTTTCCTTGCCCTCTCTCCTATTCTACTAAGATACAAGAGGCCCTTGGCCTAAGGATGAGAATTTTGTCTTCTATCTTGATGTTGGTGGTGTGTTGAGAGAGGGGGTATAGCCCTTTATTTATAGCCTTGGAAGGTCGGCAACTTGGAGGCGGTTCCGGACGTCGGTGGTATTAATTGCAGGTGGAACCGACCTCCGGACGTCGGTGACGAACCGCCGAGAGAAAGTGGGCCGGGGGGCCCACTCGTCGGCTCGGCCGAACCAGTAGGGCGGTTCGGCCGAACCGGCCCGGGCTCCCCCGGGCTTGGTTCTTCTCTCGGTGCCTTCCTCTCGGCTGTGTACTCGGCCCAATCCACTTGCTTGGTTTGATGTTGAGGCCCTGTCTTGTGGTTTTGGGCTTTTGGACGATATTCTTTAGTCCGGGAAAATCCGTCGATTGCAAAGTCCATGTTTCGTGCATGTTTTCCCCTGTTTTCATATGAATTGCACCTGCATTCATCATTTCACCAAGACTAGTGGAATTTGTTAGAAATAATCCCTATGTCTATTCTTGGTGATGGTGTTTGATTCAAAAAGATGCAATATGTTGACGGTAAAATTGGACCATAAGGACCGTCAACACAACCCCCGAGCCTATATCGGGGTATTTATAAGGAAACAAAGGGACGACCTAGGTCAAAATCATTCCCAAATCCGTCGCATGGCGCCCTTGCCTCCTTCAACCAACTTCGTGTTCTTCGCTCTTGCGACCTAGTTTTTCTCCCAACTTTACCAACCTCAATCCGAACCAATGGCGAAGTCTTCCAAACATGATGCGTCTTCTTCCCCCATCCCACGTGCAGAGCTCCCCTCCGAGTCCGGGAATTTCCCCCAAGCAACACCACCAAGAAATCTCTTGAAGAAATGGTTGTAAGTGGGGTTCTTCCGGCCAAGCCAATGATCCGGTGGAGTGCTCAAGCTATTGATGATGTTCCATGGGGCATCAACGAAGACCAACAAGTAAAATTCCACGGGCTGTTCACTCGGGGATCCGATCTCCCATGTTATTGTTTTTCCCGAGGCCTCCTTCTCGAGTTAGTAAATCTGAATCCCAATTCCATCCTCCACATCTCCTTCTTCATCCATACGTGCGAAGCTTTCATCGGGATCCTTCCACACTTCAACGTCTTCCGCTACATATTCCATATCCAACCGCTCCCTTCCTTAAAAAAACGCCAAGCGGTCGTTGGTGTTGGAATCCAAGTCCGTGATGTTGCGGAATATTTCTAACTTCCACTCGTCAAGAGCATCTCTAAATGGAAATATGAGTGGTTTATCTATGATAACCCTCGACATCCCTCCCAGACCTACAAAGCCAAAGTGGCCCCACAACTCACTTGCTGGAATCTTGAGGGCGTAAGGGACAAAGCGGCCCGGGATGAGTAGGTGAAAGCCCTTCCACAAAAAAATTGCAGATGTAAAAAAAGAAGGTGCTACCTTTGAAACAATTGTGTGGAGCTTCATCGCCGTGGAGTACAACCAATGAAACGCCCGACCGCTCCTGGTTGGGCTTTCAAAGAAGACAACAATACTGGTGATGGTAGCAACCGCCTGATCTGAAGAAGATGTACTCCTGGATTCAAAAGATGCTTATCAATTACAACGATGAAGGCTTCAAGAAACTAGGAGTTGCCTACAATTCGAAAAACCTCATCTAGCGGTAAGACTCGGTTCCTCATGTATTTATTTTATCATTTCATACTGTCTTCATCAATCTAATCAATCGTTCTTGCATATAGGAATTAAATTGATTCAAGAGCCATCCCCCGCTCCCAACCAACGATCCATCGGGGAAGACTATAGCGACGGTTCAAACCATACCACTCATATCCTATCCAACCCGGTCAAGCAGCAAGGACTACTCATTCTGTCGCTAAGACCGCGAGCAAGACCGTTCAACCCCCAAGCAGCACCGAAAGTTGGTAAATAATGACGACGATGATAGAGAGATGCTCGCGATCGATCCCGATATCGCTGCATCGTGTGAAGAGAGCGGGCACTAAGAAGGGGTTGCCGGGCAAAAAGACCTTCAAACAGCCTGGGCTACTATTCAAGGCATCTCGACCGGTGGAAGCAAAGGAACAAAAGATCCTTCGGACCCATTGGCCAAGGTCTCGCGCAAATCCGGATATGTCCCGCCTCCACGGATCGGCGCACCTGGTGGCATAGCTCCAGGAGGAGCTACCCAAGCCCCCAAGGCGCAAACTACTGCCAAAAGGGGTTCTTAGGACTCAAGCGGTGGTTCTCATGAGCCATCGACGAAGAGAACTAAAATCAATTTGGGCTTCAAGCGGGCTGACTGGTATACCTTTGCTTATTATTCAAGTATTTGTCCAATCCTTATCATTTTTTGATCGAATATGGCTAATCCAACCGATCTTTCTCCTTTTGTCTTTTACGGTGTTCCCCAAACTCTCAAAGCGACATTGTCTAAAGTGGCTGCTAGAGTTCCTCATGACTCTAGGAAGACCGCAGCCCCCGAGACCGCAGGTGATACACCATGCGGAGTCTCGGAGCTCTAAAAAGTGGTGCATGAGGAAGTCCCGGCAACTCCGACCGATGAAACTTCGGTTGATACCAGCGCCAAGACCGTTGCTGAACCGGTCGGAAGCTCCACGATCGCCACCGAGCCCACCTAGACCGCTGAAGATCTTTCCGTAGGATGGCCACACCCGATTAGGGTGGATGAAGAAATCCCACGACACCTAGGCACCAACACCAAACCTGATCCAGCCGAGCCCAAGCTAACGTGCATGGTCATTAGTAAAATAGTCATCGATGAATTTGGCGATATGGGGTTCTTCAAAGCAACCGCCGCTTGGAATGCGAGAAAAGGAGGACGAGGCCCTCCAACAATTCAATCATCTTCTTACTCTAATCTTTCCATTCAACGGACCATCCTGGAATCTTCTTCGGCAAAAACTGAAATCATCCGCCACCTTCAAGATGAGTTGTGCCGGACTACTCAACAACTAAAGGAGCTAGAGAAGCAAGCTTCAACCTTGCTCTCCAAAGAGAAAGACCTCGAGCGTCGGGAACAAAATTTGATAAACATCCATCAAAACATGGAGGACCGGTGCGAGAGAAATCTTACTGACAGAGAAAGGAGCTTGAAGGTATGCTCTCATATAATCTTGCTTTACTTTGAATAAAATCCTACTCGATCCTTGAATTGCGGTGCAAGAAGATTTGGTGGCGACACGGAAGAAAATGAAAGAAACTCTCGGAGAGCAGGTGTCGTACTAAACTACAGCGTTACAAAAAGGCAATAAACTTGAAGAAGCGCAAGCTACCTGAATTTAGGAGCTTGAATCTGAACGATCGCTAAGGACAAAGTGCTGGGGCATGTGCTCGGAGCGGCCAAAAATTACCGAGGGAGAACTAGTCAAGGCGCTCGAAGCAGCTAAGAAGTCTCAAGCGGAATTGGACAAGGCACTCGAGGTGGCCAAAAATGCCCAAGCAAAAAAAGAACGAGCGGTCGAGAGAGGCTCATGATACTTCCATTAGAGTGCTGAAGACCAAGGAGGATGAAATTCGAGGATCTCCTCAAGACGAACAAAAAGCTAATATCCAAGGCGGCCACGGTGAGAAAGAAGTATGAGGATATCAAATTGTCTCATAAATGTAAGCCTCTTATCTTTATTCTTCAATTCCAATATCATAGCACATGAATAATATTATCCCACGATCTGCAGGACTGGTTGCTTCGGTACCATGCGATCGGGCAAGTACACGGGCGGAGGTGATATTCCGGAAGACAACATGAACCTAGAAGAAGCTGTTGTGGGATGCGCCTCATTGGCTACAAGAACATTGCGAGAATGGTAGCCGCCGAAGCGGGGGCACATATAGCCGCAACCATCCAGTCATGGACTCCGGTCAATGAAGTAGATTACAACTTCATTAAGATTGGAGCTCATCCAAAGACAACCGATGAGCGGTTCAATGAATTGAAGAACTCCTTGCTAGGCAACTGTCGGCGATCCGGTGTAGGATATATCGGTGAATCCCCGTCATGAACCACTAGACCAAGCTGGAGCAATACCGATCACCGGTGATGTAGCTGATGAAGAGTTTGAAGATCTCGAGTTCGACCAGCTGACCGACTTTGAAGAAACAATGGAAGACCGCTCTGTTGACACATCGAAAACCGAGGACAACGGCACCTCCGGATCTAGTTCTTAGGCATTGTATCTCGTAATGAGAAACAAGCATGTAATATATTGTATATGTAACTAAATACTCCAATATTTTAATTTACTATAAATTTTATCTTCTTCCAAGAGTTCAGACCGATCTAAATAAGATTTCCTTATTCCAACATATAAGTTTTCTCCTCTCGCACACATTGCAGCATTCAGAGCAAACATGATATGCCCCAATAATTCAACTTATTATACTCGATCACTTAACTCAAATTTTCCTTGCTTGAAGCGGTGTGACCTTAGGTAAGCATCGATGGTTAACATTAAAATGCATCCGATCGATGGCATGACCGATGGCTCCTATGGAAGTGGGTTTATCTTACGGTGGCGAGTCTATTAAACGAGGTCGTGCCACATGGAGTATTCGATTAGTCTTAGAATACAGGATTTCAAATTTCCAAGTCACCGGTAGCAATAGCAGCCCTCCGACCGATACATCCTGGCCCGGGTGGGGTTGGAAAAGTGCGACACACCGACCCGATTCTAGATCCACGACCTGAACCTGCGGTCTTAGCACCACAACTCCGGTAGCACGACACACCGATCCAGCTTCGGTTACACACAACCTGGCCCCCGCAATCTTAGCACCGCAACTCCGGCGCACCCACTCGGGGAAAGGCCCAATCTCCCTAAAAGACTAGTCTAAGACTAGTCTAGTAGAGAAGGAGTGGCTCTCCCTTTTAAGGTGGTTTCCTCTTCCCAAGCTAAGCAAGGTGGGATTATTCGAGAGGCTCACACGGTCGCCGCCCGACTATAGCCGGGACTAGCCCATCTTTGTTGCGTCTTTGCCGGCGGGTAATAATGGAGGATGTCCTCATCAACGACAAAATAAATTAATTCAAAATTGAAATGCCGAGACATACAAAGCCATGTAAGACGAGAAAAAAATGATTTATTTCATATCATCAAGGACCATCATGAACATAGCACTACATAAATTTGAACAAAAACTTGATTATAAAAGCGACGTTACAGATTTATATTCCAAGAATTTGGAATTTCCTCCTCTTCCTCGGTTATAAGCGTGTAGGCGCTCGGTCGAGTGGCCGATTTCACGATAAACGATCCTTCCCTGATCGGTGACAACTTGTGTCGATTTTTAGCAGACTTCCTAAGCACCAAATTGCCCACTTGAAATTCTCTTGGTCTGATATTACGGTCGTGATAACACCGCAATTCTTGGTGATACTAATCCTCTGCTGCAATTAGCTCCATTTGGTGTTGATCATCATACTTTTCCTCATCATAGCACTGCAGCATAGCAGAAATCATATTGACCTTGGTAGGGAGCATGCTTCCGATCCATAGACAAGAGAAAATAGAGATTGCCCTATCGCTCGACTTGTATTCGTACACAACCACCATAAGACTTAAGGCAATTCCTTGACCTATTTTTCCGCATAAGGCTTTAGACGATCATAAATCTTCGACTTCGAACGGTCAAAATCATGTCGTTCGCCCGCTCCACTTGACGGTTGCTCTACGGAGGCGAGACCGATGCATAGATGATCTTAATGCTCAAATCACATCAACAAACTTTTTGAAGACTTCGACGTGAACTGCGGTCCGTTATCCGTAATAATGCAATGTGGAGTGCCAAAACGAACGATAATTTTCTCCAAATATTTAATCGCCTTCTGCGGTGTTGTCTTAGTCACGGCTTACGCTTCAACCCACTTAAAAAACTTGTCAATCGTGACAAACAAATGCGTGAAGCCCCTTGGCGCCTTCCTGAACGATCCAACAATATCGAGCCCCCAAGTAGCAAATGACCAAGTCATAGGGATCATAAGCAATTCATGGCCAAGAACATGAGGCTGGTGTGTAAAAAACTGGCAGCCCTCACATACCTTGACCATAAGCTTTGCATCATCGACCACCATGGGCCAATAAAATCCTTGCACGAATGCCTTGGTAACCAATATATATGCCGATGCATGATTCCCGTAGATTCCACAATGAATTTCCTATTAAAGTTGTACTCCATCGGTTGGAGAAACACATTTCATCAATATGTTGTCGCCTCCACACCTGAAAGAGCTCATCACCAAGTAGTAAACACTTCCTAGCTCTGATTTCCAATCGCTGCTAGGCGGTGTTATATTGCTGAAACACTTCGATCGAAGATACTCTATGAACAAAATGTGCCGATCTGTATCAACCATCATAACTTCAGCTTCTTGGACCGCTTCACCGGTCGGAGTCGCTTCTAGAGTCGTCGCATCGATCGGAATGTCTTCTATGGCGGTCTTCTTGATTTTGATCGATGGCTTCTCGAGGACTTGAAGAAATACACCTAGTGGCACTAATTACCTTGAAGAACCAAGTTTACATAATTCATCTGCAGCGGAATTCTTGTCGCGCAAAATATGAGTAAAGCGAAGACCGTCAAATTTGTCTTCAAGCTTCCGGACCTCTTTGCGATATCCAACCACATTATCATCCATTGCATCCCAATCCTTATTGACCTGATTGATAATAAGCGCAGAATCGTAGTAAACATCCCATCGTTTGACATCGAGTAAAATTGCCACCCAAAGCCCATGAAGGAAAGCTTCGTATTCCGTTGCATTGTTGGATGCTCCGAAATGCATCTAAAACACATATCACATCGAATCTTACTGAGAAGTTAGGAGTACCGCTCCATCCCCCATGTCCGATAGCTGCGGGGAACCGTCGAAGTACATCTCCTAATACTCTAAGTTACGAATAGTTGACGAAATTTGGGTTTCCAGCCACTCGTGAAGAAATCCGCTAATGCCTGGCGCTTGATCGCCATCTCTAGAGAGAAGGTAATCTCATACTGACCAAGCTCAACTGCCCACTTAACAATTGTGTCGATTGCATCACGACTCTTGACCACGTCTCCCATTGCAAAACCGGTCTTCACCTCGATAGGATGCACATGGAAATAATGCTTGAGCTTTACGGACATCATGACGATCGTATAAATCAACTTCTGATTTTGAAAATACCTCACCATGGACTCTGTCAACACCTCGCTGACAAAATATACCGGGTGATGTACTTGCTGAAGATGGCCTTCCTCCCATCGATCGGCCGCCAACATTGTGCCGACGACGTGCGTGGTTGCGAGAGATATACAACTGAATGGTTTCATCGGGCTCATGGGGTATAAGGACCGGTGGGTTGCTCAAATAAATCTTGAGTTGGTGGAATGCCACCACATTGTGACATCCCGTGTCACAAAGTACATGTGAACAAGACCATGTCATTCAATTTGCATTTTCAAATTTCAGATTTATTGAGAAGAAAATTAATATGACTAGGGCTTGAAATTTAATTTCAAAATTTGACTCAAACCAAGCACTTGCCAAAACTCAAACTTTACCAATAAAAGCATGTCAATGTTTATGCATAACCTTGTGGGGAATGTCAAGAAAGAATTTTGGGACATTTTTCCATAACTTTTAGTATGGCTTAAAACCCCTTAAAAATTCAGTTAACGCAGAAAAAAAAAACAGCAGACGTTCAAGGAATTTTAAGAATTTTTGTGAGCAAAATTCGAACTTTTGCCAATAACAAAAGTTGCTCAAAATATCTTGCTACAGCGCCATAAAAATCGGTAGATCTTTACCTGTCTTAGAGGAGAAGCAATTGACCGAAAACAGTAGCAATACAGAGTGGCAAAACTGTAATTCTTTGGATTCAACTTGGAGCAGTACGCAGGTCCCTCGGCAGTCTCAGCTGGCCACCGCCGCCCATACCTCCAGTTTCCCGAATCTGCCGGTCGGCATGTACTACTGGGCCTCCTCCTCATCCTCCTTATCTTCTCTCCTAAGCTAGCTGAGCAAGTCAAGTCGTCGTTTCCCCTTTCTTTTTCGAAGCTGAGCCAACAACCATTGTTGCCTCTGAAGCTCGAGTCAAGCCGCCGTTCTGCAGCGTCCCCGACCAAGCCAAGCTCCATAGAGCTGCGCAAGGACACCCTGGAGCTACTCCCACCATCCATTTCTCTCCTCCCAAAGCTCCAGCGAAGAATCGAGTTCATCTTCCTCATAACCGACCAAGCAACCCCCGTCGGTTCATCTCGAAATTCTTTCATCTCGGTGAGTATTGGTTCGATTCCTCGAATAGGAAGCTTACTCCCCTCCTTGAGCAGCTATTGGATTTATCTCCCATGGAATCCAACCAATGGAACCACGGGAATTTGAGGTTTCCTGGCCGTCATTTTGTTCTCTGTACTGTTGTGTTCTTTGTTACTGTTCATGGAATAATTCCAGAAAATAGCAGAAATTGGTAGAACTTAGAAAAATCATATCTCCAGTTTTAAAAGTCAGAAATATGCAAACTAGGACTTTTTGGAATCCTTTAAACATGAACTTTGTTTTACTTAGTTTTGTTGTCTATGGTTCTGTGCAAAAATTCAATGTTTTGTGTAATTTAAAATAGAACCTTGTTAAGCTTGTAAAGTCCATAATTAATTCCTGGAAATTGCAAAAATCATTAAAATTGACATGTGCACCTTTCATAACATGTTGGACCCCCTGGTGCATGATTTTGATGCATTCATACATATTTGCATCATATTTCTCATTCCTTGCCTATATAGCATATAATTGCATATAAATGTTTTATTTAGAAAAATGTGCCCAAAAATGCATGACTTATTATTCTGGTGCCTATCATAATTGTTTATGCTTTACCACAGAAACCATGTACAGGTTGCATTGTAGCACTAATTTCTTAGTCGTTGAAAGGATCAAGTTCATATTGGCATGAAATGACATATTTCCATATTGATTGTTATTTATGCATGTAAAAGTCTCTATGCACATGTTGTCCATACGTGTTATATGCTTAATCATGATCCCTTTTACATGTTGTCACATAGATCATGTATAAAATTTGCTTGTTGCACCCTTTACTTCATTTAGGCTTATTAAGTAATGTAACGGCACCACATATTGTCATATAACCATATATGGATAATCTATGTCAAAGTCTTACATTTCATGCGTGATCGTATTATCTTGAACCTTATGGTTAATTAGAGCAGTAGGATGACATGTGTATATTCATATTGCCCTACTCCATGTTGATGCCCATGTTTAACTCTATGTCATAATAAAAGTTGAATAGATTAAATACTCGGTTGTGCCATATCATCTAGGAGAGAGTGATTATTCGTTGCTTCTAAGTATTGTGCTTATGTATGCCTGTCCTATATTTCATTTAATTAGAAGTTTGTCCTCTTGACCTAAGCTATGTGTTCCTATCCGTAAGCAAGCATATCATCTCATGCATGAATAATTTCCTCTCATATGCATATAACATCAGCATTCATATTTATGAGAAAGTTTCATGAATAATAATATCTATGCATTCACCTATGCTCATACATTGCATTGCATTCATCTAGGACCCGAGAACGAGGAAGGCAACCACGAGGAGAACAATGTTGAGCTGAGCACCATTGTGGATACTAACTTCGAACAGCCCCGAGGCAAGCCCCGGTGCATAACCCAGCTTTTAAAAGTTTTGTTTTACTTCACAAGTAATGATGTCATGTATTGTGCATTTAAGTTCAGGAGTTGATCGTCACCGTAGTTGCATTATTTATCCCTTTATGCCTATGGTCTTATTGGATAGGTATAATCCTTTTTCGTTAGAAATTCTATGCTTAGTAAGGAGTCATCGGTAGCAACACCGAGCGGTACGGAGACCTCTCGGTATAGGTTTATCCACTTGTTATCTTTCACATGATGTTTATGAAATTGAGACCGTACGGGGAAATGCATGTGTAGGATGCGGTGGTAAGGTTCACCTATGTTCGCCATAGCCCCGTGCGTGTCGGTTGAGGACCGTGTGACTCCGCGAGCAAGAATCGAGTTGTGTACCAAGTGCATACTTTTATTATGGGTACTGGAAAACCTAGTAGCTTGAGAACCGTAGGGTTGGACGGTACCCCGCCATTCTTTTGAGATGTTGATTGATGGTGGCATTCCGGGTCATGTGGTTGGACGAGTATGCGGTCTACCCTTGGATGGCTCAGCCGTGGGCATCGCATGTGGGGACGTATTACTTGGGAGAGGTGGGAGTCGTATCGGCCCTATAGTGATCTCGCGAACGGTGGCCATACGTGTTCTTAAATGATGCGTATGTCGTGTACTTGGGTTTCTCCTGCAGGATGTAAATCGATATATATCGCCGTCCCTCGCGGTTATTGAGTACCTCTTGTCTCGAGCAGATCGCATCGTAGTAAGAAGTGAACATGATGATATATTTGCTGATTTCAAGTATTTTGATATTGCTTTGCAACCTTATATTGCTAGTTCTTGCTCACTAAATTTTATATTCATGTCATAACCTTTTAATATGGCTAAAAGTTGGAATTAGAAATTAATGTAGGTGCTGTTTTTGCAATTTAATTCCAGCAAACCCGGTCAGCCTCCCTGCATGTTAGGAGTCGGTTTTAGAAACCCCTTTTGTCGGGTAAGACTTGCGGAATATATTAGATACTCAAGGCTTTGTTGTTAACATTTTTGTGCAGGTGAGCTATTGAGAAGAATGGGCACATCTACGGGCTTGATGTGTTACATTTTAGGCAACTATCGTCGAGATTAATTTACGCTTCCGCATATATACTAAAGAGATGTAAAAATCAGAATTTGAACTCCATGTATTGTAACACTTGAAGATCATATGTAAAATGTTCTACTCATGTACACTAAATATGTCTTTGGAAATGGTGAATGTATCATCTGTGTATGTGCTATGACGTCCGCTTCGTCGGATGTCTCCCGAGGCGGTCCTGTGCGACAATCCCTCTTGCTTTGCAAGGTAGGGGTGTCACAGCTGGTATCAGTGCCGATTCGAGATTTGCCATACGCTAATGATCGTTCTTAAAAAGGCAAACACGTTTTACGGTGAGGAACGATTTAGTAAGCCCAATTAAGGTGTATAATTGTGTAGATGTGGCAAACTAACATGTGTTATGATTGTTTAGTTTCTTGCATCTACGGCTTTGGTTCAGGTATGTTTGCAATTTAAATTAGCGCTCCGTGCCCACGGAAGTAATAATACGGGACAATGTTGGCTGGTGGCAATCCACGAGGCGATCCCTTCAATGGATCGTTACTCTATATGATAGTAGAACTGTGATTTGTTTTCGTAATTTCTCTTGAATTTGATGTATTGTTTCTGCAATGGATCTTCTGTAGGTACACCAACCACGAATCTTAGATCGTGTAGAACCGTGATGAGTACGTGTATTTGTTGCCACTAATTTTGTGAGTTGGTCGGCTATATACCGATCACGTCTTTTATTTTGGAAAGGACGTAGGAAATCGACATATTTCATGGCATCATACATTCCATTCATCCCATGTGCATTTCACACATGTTAATGAACTCAAATTTATCAACCTAAACCAACTCACATGGTCCTATTGTCGATAAAATGCAAGAAACTAGATCGGTCTGAAAAACACCCCGGTCGACAGAAATTCCACTCGATAGGCCAGTTTCACTAAAATCACCATATCTCCCTCGTTTGTTGTCCAAATAAGGTGATCTACCACTTTCTGGAAAGTCTGTGTTTCGCTCTACAACATTGGTAGCCAGAGATTGTGCTGGAAAATTTTCTATCCTGGCTGAAAATGGCAATAACAGAGAGTTGTCAGAAATTCCAGAGGCAATTTCAGCACACTGTTTTTATAGTGTTTCTGCCATAACTTTCAATTGGCTTGAGCTATGAAGGTGATTAAGTACTCGTTGGAAAGATTGGGAAGAGCTTTACAACCTTGGTAATATGAGTGTTTCTTGGAAAAATCTGGAAGGACCCCTAAATTGGCAAAACAGTAGGGTCACACAGAAACTTCAGATTTCTGTTTTTGCAAGATGTCTGAGTTCAAAGTTGCCTTGCATATTCTTCGTGCCAATTTCAATATTCATCGAGTATGCTAGCTCATTTAGCATATGAATATGTTGAATATGAAGTCTGACAATATTGATGATGTTCCGCAGATGGTGCGCACTCGCAGAAATGTGGAAAACCGCGGTGAGGTCCCCGAAGGATCCAATAACCGTGGTGGAGCACCATTGTCATCTTCACCTCAGCTGAGAACTCATAATGAACAATTCATTAATAATCAAGTGGAGTTGTTCCGTATGTTCCTTGAGGGTAATTTTCAAGGAAGCCAACCAGCACCACAGGAGGCGTCATATGTGGATTTCTGGGATACACAACCTCCGACGTTCTCTGGTGATGGTGATCCTTTGGAAGTAGATAGTTGGCTTCGCATTATGGAATCCAAGTTTGCACTTATTCGTTGCACTGACCACCAAAAAACTCTGTTTGCAATTCAGCAACTCCGCGGATCAGCAAATGCATGGTGGGCCAGTTATTTTAATGCATTTCCCGCTGATCGTCAAGTCCTATGGCTAGAATTTTGTGAAGCTTTCCGCTCCCATCATCTTCCCGTTGGACTCGGGAAGCGGAAATTGCAAGAGTTTTTGCAACTAAAGCAAGATTCAGATGATGTGCCGGAATATGCACGCAAGTTTAATTATCTCGCCCAATATACAACCTACCATGTTGATACGAGATGCAAAGAAGAGAGATCAATTCAAGTCTGGCCTTAATTTCAAATTGCAAGCACGTCTAGCTCAATTGACTGACTGTTCGTTTAATGAGTTTTTGAGTGCTGCAATTATCCAAGAGGATGCTACCCGAGCCTATCAAGAAGACAAGGAGAAGAAACGTGCTATGGAAAATGCATCCGGTACCGCTCCTCTCAGCTGCCAATTAATTGTTGTTCCATCAGTTGACTCGAGTGTCTATTCAGCCACATTGCAAAATGAAGAACATTACTCCCTTCAACTGCAGCAACATGAAACTCCATATCGTTGTGATCACCAGTGTGGTCGAAAGCTTCAACCTCTGCAGCAAGATTTTCAGAGCCCAATGCCTAAGGCACAGCCAAGTGTAAATGTAAGCTACTACGGCCGCTACACTAATGATCTACGCTTTAAGAGACGTCCTCGAGGCAGCAACAAAAATGATAGCAGAAATCTACCTCTCACTAGGGATACACCTAGGACTGGTCGTATCAACTTTATCACTCTCGAAGAAATGCAAGAAGGTGAACCAGTGCTTGCTGGTATGTTTACCGTCCGTGATGATCCAGTCTTTGTTCTTTTTGACTCCGGTGCTACTCATGGGTTTATAAGCATGGCTTGTGTTGAAAGGTTACAACTTACACCCAACAACCTTAAGGCACCTTATGCTATCACATCTCCTGGTGGAAAGATTCATGCAACACAAGGAGTCTTGCCTCCTCTCAATCTAGGAGGATGGGTCTATCCGTCGAATCTTATCATCTTGAAGGAATTAAGCCCGGATGTTATTTTGGGTATGAATTGGATGAAGTATCATAAAGCGGTCTTGCATATTGATACTCGGGAAGTTCATCTAAATTCTCCATTGCATGGTCGATCGGTGCTACGTCTGTCATATCCGGGTGCCATTTCTTCTCAAGTCCATCGGTTGGAAGGAAGAAAAGCTGGAGGATATTCCAATTGTATGTGAGTTCCCCGACGTGTTTCCGGATGACTTGCACTGGAATGCCTCCTGATCGGGATGTCGAGTTTAAGATTGAACTACAGCCTGGCACAGCTCAATTTCTCGCAGGCCGTACAAAATGGCTCCCAATGAATTAATGGAACTTAAAGAGCAGCTGAATGAACTTCTAAACAAGGGCTACATTCGTCCTAGCTCATCACCGTGGGGCTGTCCCGCTTTGTTTGTGAAGAAAAAGGACAAGTCGTTGCGTTTATGTGTCGACTATCGACCATTAAATGCGGTGACAATCAAGAACAAATATCCTCTACCACGAATTGATATGCTATTTGATCAATTAGTTGGTGCTAAGGTCTTCTCCAAGATAGATCTTCGCTACGGCTATCATCAAATTAAAATTCGTCCGAGGATATTCCAAAAACGGCATTTTCTACGAGGTATGGTCTCTTTGAATACCTTGTAATGTCTTTTGGACTGACGAACGCTCCAGCTCATTTCATGTACACTGATGAACTCGGTGTTCATGCCGGAGCTTGACAAGTTTGTCGTGGTTTTTATTGATGACATCCTTGTTTATTCTAAGTCTGAAAAAGAACATGTCGAACATCTCCGTATCGTACTTCAAAATTGCGAGATCATCAACTCTATGCCAAGTTTAACAAGTGTGAGTTCTGGCTGAAGGAAGTACCTTTCTTGGGCCATATTATTTCAGCTGAAGGTATCTCGGTTGATCCAAGCAAAGTGCAAGATGTTCTCAAGTGGAAGACTCCGAAAAATGTCAAACATATTCGTAGTTTTCTTGGACTCGCGGGTTATTATCGGAAGTTCATCCCAAATTTTTCAATCATATCCAAGCCTATGACAAAGCTATTGGAAAAGAATTCTACCTTTAAATGGAATAAAGAATGTGAGAATGCTTTCCAAACCTTGAAGAAGCATTTGACAACCGCTCCAGTTCTAGCTCAACCCGACATCACAAAGCCATTTGACGTATATTGTGATGCTTCTGGCACAGGATTGGGTTGTGTGTTGATGCAAGAGGGTCGTGTGATTGCTTATGGTTCTCGACAGCTTCGCAAACATGAAGAAAATTATCCCACACATGATTTAGAGTTGGCAGCAGTAGTCCTTGCATTGAAAATGTGGAGACACTATCTTCTTGGTAATTTGGTTCATCTCTATATTGATCACAAAAGCCTCAAGTATATCTTCACTCAACAGGAATTAAATATGAGGCAAAGAAGATGGCTGGAATTGATTAAGGACTATGAACTCGAAATTCATTATCACCCAGGCAAAGCCAACGTGGTCGCTGATGCTCTAAGTCGGCAGCACCAGTGCAATAGTGTATTTGTATGCTCTATGGAAGGTGCTGAAATTTCAGATTCAGTCGAGCCAAGTCTCCGTGTTGTTCCTTATGCAGCCTTGTATAATCTCGCTCTCGTTCCAACTCTCCGAGATGAAATCATTGAGGCGCAGAAGAAGGACAAGGGCATGGAAAAGATTAGACAAAAAATTAGCACTGAGAATGCCAAGTGCTTCCGTCAAGACGCCGATGGAGTTCTTTGGTTTGGTAATCGTCTTGTGGTTCCCAAGGATATAGAGTTGCGAAAGAAAATTCTTGATGAAGCACATCTCTCTAAATATTCCATCCACCCCGGCACCAATAAAATGTATCGTGGTTTGCGTGAGAAATTTTGGTGGACACGTATGAAACGTGAAGTTGCCCGAGTATGTCGCTGAATGTGACACGTGCCAGCGTGTCAAAGCTGATCATCGAAGAAAGCCGGTCTACTGCGTCCACTTCACATTCCTGCCTGGAAGTGGGAGGACATATCTATGGACTTCATTGTCGGTTTGCCTCTCACGTCCAAGCATCATGACTCTATTTGGGTTATTGTGGACCGTCTCACAAAATCAGCCCACTTCATTCCTGTCCGCACTACCTATAATGTGAAGAAGTATGCTGAGCTCTACATCCAGCGAATCTTATGTCTACACGGTGTGCCGAAGACTATAATTTCAGATCGGGGACCGCAATTTGTTTCTCGCTTACGGGAGCAATTGCATGAGAGTCTTGGCACAAAGCTAATCCGAAGCTCTGCTTATCATCCGCAGACGGATGGGCAAACAGAAAGAGTGAATCAGTATCTTGAAGACATATTGAGAGCGTGTGCATTGAACCATAATGGCAAGCTGGGACGATCATTTGCCGTTCGCCGAGTTTTCCTACAACAACAGCTATCAAGAGAGCTCAGGAATGTCTCCATTTGAAGCCCTTTATGGTCATTCTTGTCGCACACCGACTGAATTGGTCTGAAGCAGGCGAAAGGATAGTCTTTGGTCCTGATCTTGTTACTCAAGCTGAGGAAAAAGTGAGAGAAATTCAGGCCAACATGAAAGCTGCACAATCTCGACAAATTAGCTACGCTAACAAGAGAAGACGCCCGCTAGAATTTGAAAAGGGTGATCAAGTGTATCTTCGTGTCTCTCCGAATAAAGGTGTTGTTCGGTTTGGCATCAAAGGTAAATTGGCTCCCCGCTACATCGGTCCCTATGAAATCATTGAGAAGTGTAGTTCGGTCGCTTACCGACTACGGTTGCCGAGAGAGCTTATGCCGTGTCCATAACGTTTTTCACGTATCGCAACTTAAGAAATGTCTGAAGCCACCAATTGATGTTGTCATCACCGACACGAGAACAATTAAGTGAAGATCTATCATATCCGAGCTACCGGTTCGGATTCTTGATCAAAAGGATCGGGTTACTCGGAATCGGACAATCACGTTCTACAAAGTGCAATGGAGTAACCACACCGAAGATGAAGCTACTTGGGAACAAGAGGAATTTCTAAATTCAAATTTCCCCGAGTTTTTGGCTTCGCATTTGAGGTAAGGTTCACATACCCCTATCTTTCTATCTACCGATTGTTAATCTCGGGACGAGATTTCTTTAAGGGGAGGGCTGTGACATCCCGTGTCACAAAGTACATGTGAACAAGACCATGTCATTCAATTTGCATTTTCAAATTTCAGATTTATTGAGAAGAAAATTAATATGACTAGGGCTTGAAATTTAATTTCAAAATTTGACTCAAACCAAGCACTTGCCAAAACTCAAACTTTACCAACAAAAGCATGTCAATGTTTATGCATAACCTTGTGGGGAATGTCAAGAAAGAATTTTGGGACATTTTTCCATAACTTTTAGTATGGCTTAAAACCCCTTAAAAATTCAGTTAACGCAGAAAAAAAAACAGCAGACGTTCAAGGAATTTTAAGAATTTTTGTGAGCAAAATTCGAACTTTTGCCAATAACAAAAGTTGCTCAAAATATCTTGCTACAGCGCCATAAAAATCGGTAGATCTTTACCTGTCTTAGAGGAGAAGCAATTGACCAAAAACAGTAGCAGTACAGAGTGGCAAAACTGTAATTCTTTGGATTCGACTTGGAGCAGTACGCAGGTCCCTCGGCAGTCTCAGCTGGCCACCGCCGCCCATACCTCCAGTTTCCCGAATCTGCAGGTCGGCATGTACTACTGGGCCTCCTCCTCATCCTCCTTATCTTCTCTCCTAAGCTAGCTGAGCAAGTCAAGTCGTCGTTTCCCCTTTCTTTTTCGAAGCTGAGCCAACAACCATTGTTGCCTCTGAAGCTCGAGTCAAGCCGCCGTTCTGCAGCGTCCCCGACCAAGCCAAGCTCCATAGAGCTGCGCAAGGACACCCTGGAGCTACTCCCACCATCCATTTCTCTCCTCCCAAAGCTCCAGCGAAGAATCGAGTTCATCTTCCTCATAACCGACCAAGCAACCCCCGTCGGTTCATCTCGGTGAGTATTGGTTCGATTCCTCGAATAGGAAGCTTACTCCCCTCCTTGAGCAGCTATTGGATTTATCTCCCATGGAATCCAACCAATGGAACCACGGGAATTTGAGGTTTCCTGGCCGTCATTTTGTTCTCTGTACTGTTGTGTTCTTCGTTACTGTTCATGGAATAATTCCAGAAAATAGCAGAAATTGGTAGAACTTAGAAAAATCATATCTCCAGTTTTAAAAGTCAGAAAAATGCAAACTAGGACTTTTTGGAATCCTTTAGACATGAACTTTGTTTTACTTAGTTTTGTTGTCTATGGTTCTGTGCAAAAATTCAATGTTTTGTGTAATTTAAAATAGAACCTTGTTAAGCTTGTAAAGTCCATAATTAATTCCTGGAAATTGCAAAAATCATTAAAATTGACATGTGCAACTTTCATAACATGTTGGACCCGCTGGTGCATGATTTTGATGCATTCATACATATTTGCATCATATTTCTCATTCCTTGCCTATATAACATATAATTGCATATAAATGTTTTATTTAGAAAAATGTGCCCAAAAATGCATGACTTACTATTCTAGTGCCTATCGTAATTGTTTATGCTTTACCACAGAAACCATGTACAGGTTGCATTGTAGCACTAATTTCTTAGTCGTTGAAAGGATCAAGTTCATATTGGCATGAAATGACATATTTCCATATTGATTGTTATTTATGCATGTAAAAGTCTCTATGCACATGTTGTCCATACGTGTTATATGCTTAATCATGATCCCTTTTACATGTTGTCACATAGATCATGTATAAAATTTGCTTGTTGCACCCTTTACTTCATTTAGGCTTATTAAGTAATGTAACGGCACCACATATTGTCATATAACCATATATGGATAATCTATGTCAAAGTCTTACATTTCATGCGTGATCGTATTATCTTGAACCTTATGGTTAATTAGAGCAGTAGGATGACATGTGTATATTCATATTGCCCTACTCCATGTTGATGCCCATGTTTAACTCTATGTCATAATAAAAGTTGAATAGATTAAATACTCGGTTGTGCCATATCATCTAGGAGAGAGTGATTATTCGTTGCTTCTAAGTATTGTGCTTATGTATGCCTGTCCTATATTTCATTTAATTAGAAGTTTGTCCTCTTGACCTAAGCTATGTGTTCCTATCCGTAAGCAAGCATATCATCTCATGCATGAATAATTTCCTCTCATATGCATGTAACATCAGCATTCATATTTATGAGAAAGTTTCATGAATAATAATATCTATGCATTCACCTATGCTCATACATTGCATTGCATTCATCTAGGACCCGAGAACGAGGAAGGCAACCACGAGGAGATCAATGTTGAGCTGAGCACCATTGTGGATACTAACTTCGAACAGCCCCGAGGCAAGCCCTGGTGCATAACCCACGCTTTTAAAAGTTTTGTTTTACTTCACAAGTAATGATGTCATGTATTGTGCATTTAAGTTCAGGAGTTGATCGTCACCGTAGTTGCATTATTTATCCCTTTATGCCTATGGTCTTATTGGATAGGTATAATCCTTTTTCGTTAGAAATTCTATGCTTAGTAAGGAGTCATCGGTAGCAACACCGAGCGGTACGGAGACCTCTCGGTATAGGTTTATCCACTTGTTATCTTTCACATGATGTTTATGAAATTGAGACCGTACGGGAAATGCATGTGTAGGATGCGGTGGCAAGGTTCGCCTATGTTCGCCATAGCCCCGTGCGTGTCGGTTGAGGACCGTGTGACTCCGCGAGCAAGAATCGAGTTGTGTACCAAGTGCATACCTTTATTATGGGTGCTGGAAAACCTAGTAGCTTGAGAACCGTAGGGTTGGACGGTACCCCGCCATTCTTTTGAGATGTTGATTGATGGTGGCATTCCGGGTCATGTGGTTGGACGAGTATGCGGTCTACCCTTGGATGGCTCAGCCGTGGGCATCGCATGTGGGGACGTATTACTTGGGAGAGGTGGGAGTCGTATCGGCCCTATAGTGATCTCGCGAACGGTGGCCATACGTGTTCTTAAATGATGCGTATGTCGTGTACTTGGGTTTCTCCTGCAGGATGTAAATCGATATATATCGCCGTCCCTCGCGGTTATTGAGTACCTCTTGTCTCGAGCAGATTGCATCGTAGTAAGAAGTGAACATGATGATATATTTGCTGATTTGAAGTATTTTAATATTGCTTTGCAACCTTGTATTGCTAGTTCTTGCTCACTAAATTTTATATTCATGTCATATCCTTTTAATATGGCTAAAAGTTGGAATTAGAAATTAATGTAGGTGCTGTTTTTGCAATTTAATTCCAGCAAACCCGGTCAGCCCCCTGCATGTTAGGAGTCGGTTTTAGAAACCCCTTTTGTCGGGTAAGACTTGCGGAGTATATTAGATACTTAAGGTTTTGTTATTAACATTTTTGTGCAGGTGAGCTATTGAGAAGAATGGGCACATCTACGGGCTTGATGTGTTACATTTTGAGGCAACTATCGTCGAGATTAATTTACGCTTCCGCATATATACTAAAGAGATGTAAAAATCAGAATTTGAACTCTATGTATTGTAACACTTGAAGATCATATGTAAAATGTTCTACTCATGTACACTAAATATGTCTTTGGAAATGGTGATTGTATCATGCTGTGTATGTGCTATGACGTCCGCTTCGTCGGATGTCTCCCGAAGCGATCTGTGCGACAATCCCTCTTGCTTTGCAAGGTAGGGATGTCACACACATCTTACATCTGTCCACTAAAATTTATCCTGCTTCTTAAGATGTTTGAAGAACGAAAGACCCTTGATGCCTAGTCTCGAGATGAAGCGACTTGGCGCAGCCATATAGCCAGCCAGCTTTTGTACATCTTTTTGAGAAGCTGGGGGCTTCATGTCGACTATTGTCTGAATCTTCTCCGGGTTCGCCTCGATTCCTTACGAAGATACCAGGTATCCGAGAAGTTTTCCAAACAAAACTCCAAAGATACACTTGTTCGGGTTCAACTTTATGGAAAATTTCCGTAGATTCTTGAAGGTCTCTTACAGGTCGGAGAGAAGATCTTCAACTTTTCGGGACTTAACCACTACATCATCCACATAAGCTTCGGTGTTTAGACCGATCTGAGAATTGAAGCAGCGTTGCATACCGCGTTGGTAAGTCGCGCTAGCGTTCTTCGAGACCCAATACCATAGTTGTATAGCGAGTAAGCTCTAAAGGGGGTGATAAACGTAGTCTTAATTTGGTTTTCGACCTTCAACGGAATCTGGTGATATGTTGAATAAGCATCCAAGAAGCAAAGGTGCTTGCAGCCAGCGGTTAAATCAACAACTTGGTCGATTCGAGACAACATGAAAGGGTCCTTGGGAGAAGCCTTGTTGAGATCGGTATAATCAATGCATATTATTAACTCTTTAGTATTCTTCTTTGGTACAAGGACTGGATTAGCCGGCCAATTAGGATGCACTTCCCTGATGAACTTAGCAGCTAATAATCTAGTAATCTCTTTCTTGATAGGCTTCTTACGGTCTCGAGTGAATGTATGGAGTCGCTTTTTGATGGGCTTAGCGTCTAGACGCACCTTGAGTGCGTGCTCAAACTTCTCCCTAGGAACACTCGACTTGTCGAGAAGGCTACCATGCAAAGATGTCCCTATTTTCTGAAGGAAAAGAGTGAGCGTGTTTTCCTATTTAGCCCCCGGAGTCGGACCCAATATGGACGACCTTGGAGGGTGCTGAAACATCAAGCTAGATCGTCTTGGAAGCCACCTCGTCCGCCTTGATCTTCTCCTTCGTGGCGGCGGTGACTCCTCGTCAAGTGGTGCTTCTACCGTTGCGATAACGATTGCAGTTGCCTCCCTGTTGACTCCACGCTCTAACTCTAAGTTGGCTTGACCGACCAACTCGGTGCTATGTACCTCGCAAGCATAAGAATCTTGATATCGAGACCAGAATGTAAGGACTCCCTTGGGCCACGACATCTTCAACATGAGGTGCTGGTAATTAGGAATAGCCATGAACTTGATGAGCGCCGGTCGACCAAGTATGCCATGGTATATAGAGTTAACGTCTACAACTTGCAACGTGATACGCTCCGTCCTGAAATTCTACTTCACACCGAAGGTGACTATCAACATAATTGCCCCAATGGGTAGCTGTTTCTGCTCGGAACAATGCCATGGAAAGGCAAAACACTCTACTCTAAATTTTGGACCGAGAGACCAGAGCTCGGGAAGGGTCTTGGCAAAGACTATGTCCGGACAACTACCTCCATCGACGAAAGTCTTCTTCAATTGAACCTTATTGATGGTCGGGGCTAGCACAAGCGAGTAAAGACCGGTCCTGGAGATCACTTCGGGTGGTCCGTCCGATCAAAAGTGATCTAGTTTAGCGGGAGCGATGGCGTTGACCTCTCTGAATGCAAGTTTTTGCTTGCGCTCGGAGTCATAGGCACTCAAGACCACCGAAGATGAAGTTCACCTCCTTGATTGGTTCTTGAAAATCATCGTCGTCGTCGTCCTTGTCTTCATCCTACTTCTTATCCTTGCCTTATCTTTTGTTTGCTTTGAAGGCGCCACCTTCGGAGCATATGTAGCAAAAGGCTTTAGAAGGAAGCACTCTTTGGCCTTGTGACTACCACCATGAATCATGCATGGTTTCTCCAATAAATCTTCAAATGAAACTCGCTCCTTAGGACCCCTTTTAGAAGGTGGAGCCGAGCGGTCTCTTCCATGAGACTGTCCAACGACAACGACAATATTGTCGACCTTCCGCTTGTTATTGTTGGAACCGGGTGGTTGCTGCTGGTCTCGTCTAGGCTCCTTCCCCTTGCTTCAACATAGGTTCACCACGTTGAACTCCCTAGCGAGTATATTCATCGGCAATTTGGAAGCACTCCGTCGCCGTCAAGATGAGGTTGCGATTGCGACGACCGATCTCATGGACCAAGCCATCGTTCTAGACCCGAGCATGAAATGCGAAATAACATATTAGTCGGGAACGTTGGGAATCATAGCCTTCTTGGAACAAAATCAACTAATATAAGTGAGAGTGGTTCATCGGCTTCTACCTGATCTTGTTGAGCTCAAATAAGTTGCACAGGTTTTCAAAAGTAGCTTGGAAGTTAGCAATTAATTTTTTAATCAAATCATTCCAGGACGAAACATACCCTTTAGGAAGGGAGGCTGAGCCAAAGTCGTTCGGTCAATTCTAAACACATCGACGGGTAATTGGCCATCACAAAGGTATCACCACCCGCGAACCGTATAGCGGTCAAATACATGCGTAGCCACTCTGCCCGATGCGGTCTTTCCGTTGTACTTGTCGATGCCGACCGGTTTGAAGCTCTTTGGCCACGTGCGAGGAGCAAGCCCCGTGTGAATTCCTCGATGCGAGTACTCGTCTTGATCATCGTTGTAGCTACGATAGGGTGGTGTTGGAGAGCGACGATGATGGTGATAGCTGCGGTCGCGGTCATCTTCTTCGTTGTCATCATAGCGGTTGTTCATCTACTCCCACTCTAGGCTACGTCTGGATGTGGAGGTGAAGTATCGACATGTGCTCCACCTTGAGTTTCGGCCGGACTAGTTCCTAGCGCATTGGGGTCAACATTGTTGACACGCGTGTTGCTGGAGAGGCGCCGGTCCGGATCATTAGCATTAGCTCACGCTGCCTCCACTTCAGCTACACGGTCTTCTTGCTGCCATTGCTCTCGAGCTTGACGATCCAATCTCTCTTGCTCGGCGACAACTTCTTCGGGGGTAAGCTGGTTGATGACGGCGCCGGTCGTCAAAGCGACCATGAGACTTGAGAGAATGTTTGCATGCCATCATCAAAATCACTTTTTGGCTTAGGCGGGCGGCGACCATGATCGTGGCACTGGTTGTCTAGATCGAAGGGAAATTTGAGCGGTTTGGTAGATCGCGCCATAAGAGCGGCGGCGCCAAAATAGGCAGATTCCAAAGTGGAGGTCGAGATCGCATCCGGTGATCGCGCTTCGAAAGCAACGACCGAATTTTGGTCACGGCCGATCGGATGAAGTTTTTGGCGGAATCAACCTCAAAGTCCAAAGAGCCGAAGCGGATTGCGAAGCTCGGAGCGAATCTTATCGGGAGCCCCTTCCGAGGCGCACCAAATGTCGAGGTTTTATCTCGACAATCAAACTACCTAGATTCGCATGGATCGGGAACTTGATGGTGTAACAATAAAACACACAAGGATTTTGGACATATTCATGCCCGTCAATTGGAGAGTAATATCGTACGTCCTGTATGAACTATATTGCCTCGGCAAATTGTTATGGATGCCGGATTGTGTAGATTGTTTCCGAGGGTCCCTGCCCCAGCCTTATATATACGGGGATGCGGGGTAACATGCGAGAATCCTAGTCGGTTATAATATTTACATATTCAAAAACTCTATGTCTAAGCTTCCTTATGAATTTAGAGTCCTACTTGGTCGATCTTGTACTTTCCTTGGGGATTACACCGGACAAGTCGGTAGAATTATCCGTCTCCATTTGCATGCTTGGTATATGGAACACTCTGTTACCTCATATCGGTCGAACACCACTTGAGCCCTCCCGACCGGTGGTACCTCTTCGAGATACCACCGTTGTCGTATACTTGCCTTATGGGTATACGAGATGATAAAGGAATGGATACACAAAGATACGGTAACAAATCAATGAAGATAAAGTTGGTAGAGATAGCCAACGAGTGGTTCCTAACCGATCTGGAATAACTGAGATTTCCATATACCGGTATGGAGATGAGGCGGGTATCAAGACCGACGTATGATAACTTGAGAAGCAAGTAAAGGAGTAATTTGTAGTACGTTAGGACTACGAATCAATAAGAAAAACTAGAGATAGAACTCCCATATATGTAATCCGTGTAATCGAATAGGACTACGCATGTAACCCTAGCTCATACTAATTTTTTAGTAAATTGATTCACCTACTATAAATTTTATTTAGGGAACATTTCAGAATGGAAAATGTGCAAGTTTTATCTGGATATTAACCATTTCTAGTTTATTAGTTTTGTCTAATGATTAATTAAGAGCAAGAGGATTCACCAGGTCATCAATACGGATAATATCCAAATACCAAATACGCTCACTGTGTGATCCGCAGAAAGAAAAGTGAGTTGTTTTGGCGAACATCAAACAAAAAACTTGCTCTTCTTCCGTAAAAATTCTTCTAAAAATACCGAACCCCGGATATATAAGGCGGAGCGGGGACCCCCGAAACTCTACGAGATCCGGCAATTAGCAATCTACTAAAGGCAATACATAACATACGGGACGTAGGGTATTACTCTCTATCGAGAGGCTCGAACCATCTAAAATCGTGCGTTGTTGTGTGTTACGTGTGTTGCACCATCGAATTCCACACTCGTGAGTGTGACATCCCATGTCACGATTAAGGCTAATCCCGTAGTTAGTACCCTAATCACCTCACTAATGAAGTACTAATGCTAATTACCCAAAGGAAAAGAAGAAAAATAAAAAGGAAAAAGGAAAAAGGAAAAACCTACTCCTAAACCCTAGCCCTAACCAAAAATGCAAAAATTATAAAAACACTACCCACATATTTTTGCACCACTGGATTGCTCATGTAAAAAGATGAATTTACAATATTTTTACAAAAATTTTTGAACAAAGTTTTGAGAGCCCAAAAATTCAAATTCAAATCTGAAACACTGCTACTTGTGAATTTTATATGAATTTTTGGAGGCAAGTTTAGAACTTCAAACTAAAAGATGAAAATTAGAGCACATCATCCTGAGTCTTCCCATATTTTTGGTTCGATTTGTGGAGCAGCAGAACTACGAATTTTATCCAAATTTCCGAACAACAGATTCAAACTTCAAAAGTTGACCTCGAGCTACGAGTGCCCATTGGGCAATGGCGACCGGACCGGCGGTCCGGCCAGCCTGGCCGCCACCCGCGCGCGTGCCTGCCCCGTCCCATCGCCACGCAACCCCTGGCCGCTCCCCAACCGCTCTGTACCCGCCGGCCAACAGTAGAGCGCCGGAGTTTAATTCTCCCGCTCGGCCGCCGCTCACCGTCCGGCCGCCGCCCCTAAAATACGCCACGGAGGCCAAGCCCCGCTCCCCCCATCCGCCTCAATCATTGCTCAGGTCGTTGCCCTCCTCACCGCACCGCCGCCCTAGCTCCCTCCCTCACCGCAGCTCGCACCGAGAGAGGAAATTGCCGCCGCCGCCGCCATGGCCGCTCCGGGCTCCCCGCGTCGCACGCCGCCTGGGTGGGTCAATTCGCCTCTCTTTCTTCGCCATTGCGTGCGCGAGCTCGTGCCCCGGCTTCCCCCACGACGTGCTTCACTCCGTCGCCCTGGGTCGTCGGGATTTTGGAGAAGGCCGCCGCCGGCATGCACCGCCCCGCCACCCCTCAGTCGAGCCGCCTCCACGGCTAGCCTCCACGCCGTCCGAGCCCACGCCGCTGCTCCCCATCGCAAGGTGAAGCTCCCCGGCCTTACCCCGGCCTTTTTCTCCCTCTGCGCTAGACGCGCGCCACCGCCCGGAGCTCCCGTGAGCTCCGCCGCTCGTCGCGCCGCCCCCTCCGGCCGCCGCGAGCCCCGCCAACCCCACGAGAGAACTCCCCACACCGCGTACATCATTTCCACCGAGTCTCGGAGCATGAGCTCCAGCGCAGCGCCGCCGCGAGCAAGCTCGCCGGCGCCGGCCGCCGTCCGCCGGAGCGCGCGCCGCCTCTCGTTTAAAAATTACTCGGTGGCATTTTCGTAAATAGATCCGAACTTCGTTCAAGTTTGAAAAATTCATATCTGGCGTTTGAAATGTCCAAAAATTGCAAACTAAAATGTTTTGGAAACTAGAAGACCTGTACTTTCATAAAAGTAACATGAACTCAACAGATCTGGTCATTTTCACATTTTTACAAAAATGACAAAAGTTAACCCCTGAAAACTTAACTAAGCCATAACTTTAAAAATATAATTCCAAATTAAATGCCACTTGGCCACAGTCTTCACCCAGACACACATGAATTTTTGGCACTGGAAGATCTGCATTTCATCTCATATTTTTCAAGTTATTGCATTTCTTGCATTCTCTGTATTTAATTTTTAATTAATTCTGTATAAATTATTTTTGCATAAAACTTGGCAATTAATTTCCTTTTGGTACTGTACATGTGTAGAAAATCCCATGTTAATTTTTGAGCATGTTAAGTAATGATTTTTGCAAACCCTAGATCCAAATTTCAACAGGGGTCATTTTCAGCACAAGCATAATTCGTTTTATGTCATTCAAAATCATGTTCATGCATGTTTATGTAATTTCTACTGTTCATTATGTCCTTAAGCACCCCATGGCAGGTTTAGTCAAAAGGTTTTATGTATTTCACCTATGTATGAATTTTGAAATCAAGTTTCTATTCTAAAAGGGAGTCGTCATCGCATGTGATGTCAAAATGCATAGGCCTAAATTTCTTCGTATGGTACTATAAAAACTTGCTAAGATATTAGTGCTAAACCTACACTAACCACAGCACTCATGTCTATGCCACCAAGTCATTACTCATTATATTAGTATGACCATGCTTGTCATGTCTTTAGACCCCACTTAAATAAAACAAGAGGCATGTTATGATTGCTCGGGTTTGAGCAAACAAACTTGTGATTAATGTGTTCATGGGCATCTTTACAAAACAGTACACATGCATTACTCTCATCATCGACCTTGTATTCATGTGACTTATGCATTGCATTTCATTCCTTAGGTGACGACGCCGAATTGATTCCGCCGGAAGAAGCTATTGCCACGCTCAACGCTTGTGAGGCTAGTGCTAACTTCGATCACTCTCAAGGCAAGCCCCGGTGCATTCCTATTATTTGAAATGTCTTTCTTTTATCACTATATTAAGGATGATGAATGTGCATTTAAGTTTAGGCGTTGATTGGAAATCCACATGCATAAATTCCTATATGTCCTATGTCGCTTATGTGTCATATCCTCGTTAGAATTGCTATGCTATGTTTATGGAGTCAACGATAGATTGGGGATCTCACTCATGGCTTATGATTAAATGTGAACATGATGAATTTGGTTAAAATTGAGAACACCCCATTGTGGCTCCGCGAACAAGTTTGAGTTGTGTACCACTTGCATACCTTTCTTATGGGGATTGGTAAACCTATGTAGCTTGTAAGTTGTAAAGTGAGCCGGATATCTCACCGACCCGAGAGGTGATGTGTTTGGCACGGTGGTTGCACGGGTTGAGGACCGTTGGAGAGTACATGGGTTAAGCCTTGGGCGCGTTGTTGAACGGTCGCAAAGGGGACGTGTACTCGGGGTCGGTGGCCCCGTGTTTTACTTTATGATGAACTCGCGAACGGTGGCCATACGCGTTCTTAAATGATGCGTATGTCGTGCATTTGGGTTCTTTCCTGCAGGATTAATAATTCGATAATTATCGCCGTTTCCTCTCGGTTAATGAGTACCACTTGATTCGAGCAGTTCGCAATGTGTAGTAATGGAACGAGATGGAATAGCTTGCTGTTTTATATTGATATTAAATTGTATTGCAAACTCTTGTATTGTTAGCATGCTCACTAAAGTTTCTTTTATGCAACCACCCTATTAATTTGGCTAAGTAATAAAAATTGCCAACCTAAGTAGCGTAGGTGCTATTTATGCAAAAATGCCAAGTTAAACCGGTCAAGCCCCATGCATCTAGGAGTCGGTCTTAGATGGCCAAATTGACGGGTAAGACTTGCGGAGTATGTTAGATACTCGGGCTTTGCCACTACATGTTGTTTACGGGTTTCCCGCAAGCTGGTTTTTGTGATTGTTGTGGTAAGGTGGTTTGGGATGGAGAAGAGCCCAAAGAGTGGACCATTGAATGGGTCCCTAGCTCTCCGACCCATGATGAGTGAGCCATGGCCTAGGCCGGCATGGTTCCTTTAAGTGTCTATGTATCGTCGAGTTATGTATTTCGCTTCCGCACTTTAAATTCGAACTAAGATCATGGTTATGTAAGACTTAATCTCGAACCTAATGTATCTTTTATTCGAACTCCATGTTGTAATCAAGACTTAATTATGTAACCTTGCAAATCGTGTATGTTTGTTAATGTGATGCTATGTATGGTTGCTTCGTCAATCATCTCCCAAGGCGATCCGTACCACACTTAACTATCTTTCGGGATAGGGGTGTGACGGTGAGGGACCGGGTAGTTCTAGTGCCTAGTTTAAGACTCGACAACCGTGTCCTTGATGAACAATCTCTCGAGTAATGTATACCCATAGAGTAAGTACTCGACGAGTTTATTAAAAATTTGTTTTTTGGAGATAGTTTCTATAAAGCTGGTTTATATAAACAATTTAGGTGGTGGTATTTTGAGGTCAGTTTATAAAGCGGGGTTTATGGAAATAGTTTTCTATAAAAGGTAATTTCTCTAGGTGTTAGAGGAAAGCTACTATTTTAGTTAGCCATAAACTTATTTTAGCTGCGGTAGAGTATATTATGGGGTATTAATAGATTGGCATAAATTGGGGAAAAAGGTACCTGTTTGGAGGTCCTTTAGTTTATAAAAGGGTGGTTTATTATAGGCTGAGAGGGTTTCTAATAAATTGGCATAAACTAGGGACTGGTTTATTATAAACTAAGAGGATCCAAACGGGGCCTAAGAAATTGTATTAAAAACTACAGATTTTGTATGCAATAATGCACATAAAACCTATAGAATTAATATGCATGAGTATGCAATAATGCACGCAAAACCTATATGTCGGTGTTCGAAGCACCGGCTAGTAGAATTTTGTTCCGGGGTGCGCGTTTTAGGCCGGATGGTACACAAGGGAAGACACGAGAGATTTAAGCTGGTTCGGGAAAGCTCCCTACGTCGGTTCGAGGGTGTCACGGTGCTCGTGTTCCTTGCGTGAAGCCGATGATGGAGTACGAGAGGAGGCGGGAGAGGAGCGTGCTCTAAGTCCCTAGCTGCGAATGCGTGTGTGAGTGTGTTCGTGGATGAATGAGCGTGAGAGCGGAACGTGTGGGTGAACGTGTGTGAGAAGCTGTTAAAACGTGCGAGAGAGAGAGAGACTCTTCCCCTTTATAGCCACGGGGTCGATCTCGAGTTACATGAGAGAGAGAGAGAGAGAGAGAGAGAGAGAGAGAGAGAGAGAGAAGTCGCGTGCTTGTCCGGGCGCACTGTGCCGTCCCGTCGGCCCTTTCCATAACATGTCTTTGAGTGTTTTGATCGGACCGCCGCGTCGTTCCTGTGCTTTGTCGCGTCGGGGTGGAGTGTCCCATGTTCGGCGGAGCCATGGGCGGTGTCGTGGTGGAGTGGTTGGAGAAGACAGCCCATACCGGTCCTTCTGCTGTCATGTGCATTGATGGCGGGGCGGAAGGTCTAGGTCGGGGCGATAGCTTATCGAGCTTCGGGGTCGGCGACGAAGGTCGTGCGAGGCGGAGAGTAACTCGAGCCCGAGCTCGAGTTCCACCCGTCGCCGGATAAGGCGGGGAGCCGTACCGCTGTACGTCGGACGATGATGGCTGAGTCCTGAGTCTTTGGTCCACGCTTCCTTCAGCGAGGCTACGGGGATAGCGCGTCCCATCGGCGTGCTCGACGGGAGCGGGTACTGCGGCGGAAGCAATGGGGCGAGAGTCAACGGCAATGATTACGGAGGAGGGCTCACGTGTGCGCACGGGCAGGTGGAACTATAGCTGTTGGTGGGTGAGCTTCGAGGTCGTGCGAGGCGGGTTTCTCCCGAGTCCCGCGGACAAGGTCGTGCGAGTCGGGACTTTCCCGAGCTTGGCGGGCAAGGTCGCGCGAATCGCGATTCCATCTTTCCTCGAGCGAGGAAGGTCGAGCTCGCCCTCGTTTGATTCGCCTTTCCACGGGGGTCGTACGGGAGTGGGTCCGACTTTGACCGTTGACATGGTTGCGTGTCCTAGGGACTAATTCTTTGTTAAGCGTGTCGAGACGGTGCCATGTGGCATCGCTAATCTTTCCCTCCAGACACTATATAGATTC
>JAUNZO010001075.1:0-44009 GCA_031894775.1 Chloris gayana
TGTTGGTATTTCTTACGTCACGAATAAATCCGCAAGCGCACGGAATACCGTTGTAGCACTTCACCGGGAGTATTCCAAGGTATCGTATTTATATCCGCGAGGGAACGGAGTATTTACTGCAACAAGGTTAGTTTACCCAAGGACAACCAAGACAACGTAGCAAAATAGGGTCGAGAGGGTGACTCTTATCTATTTATCCTTTAAAGGTAGACGAACGCAAGCTAGACTTGTTTACTTCGGGCACCGTCTTAGGCTTGGTGCGCAAGCCACTCCGATCTCGAAAGCTCTACTATGTACCCGAACGTGGAGGGTTCCTTTGGATGACGGGGCTGTCACTTCCTGCCACCTACCTCTACAAACCGTGGGGCACACGGCAAACAAAGGCGATCTCCGGCCTAGACACCACGTCTATGCTATTGACCGCTACTCTAGCCTCGGCCTAGAGCGAGTTCGGAAAGCTAGAGCACTTCTTGCGAAGCGATGATCCAGTAAACAAGTATAACAAGAATTACGTCTAACAAAGATATGTCACGATAGATAAGTAGATCACCACGTATAAATCACCTAAAAGAGTGTTTACACGCCAAGGTAAAAGGAAAGGAAATACTACTCCACTTTATAAAAGGGAGGAACACTCCTTCCTTTTCCTTGCCCTCTCTCCTATTCTACTAAGATACAAGAGGCCCTTGGCCTAAGGATGAGAATTTTGTCTTCTATCTTGATGTTGGTGGTGTGTTGAGAGAGGGGGTATAGCCCTTTATTTATAGCCTTGGAAGGTCGGCAACTTGGAGGCGGTTCCGGACGTCGGTGGTATTAATTGCGGGTGGAACCGACCTCCGGACGTCGGTGACGAACCGCCGAGAGAAAAGTGGGCCGGGGGGCCCACTGTCGGTTCGGCCGAACCGGTAGGGCGGTTCGGCCGAGCGGCTCAGGCTCCCCAGGCTTGGTTCTTCTACTGGTGCCTTCCTGCGGGCTGTGTCTTGGCCCAATCCACTTGCTTGGTTTGATGTTGAGGCCCTGTTTTGTGGTTTTGGGCTTTTGGACGATATTCTTTAGTCGGGGAAAATCCGTCGATTGCAAAGTCCATGTTTCGTGCATGTTTTCCCCTGTTTTCATATGAATTGCACCTGCATTCATCATTTCACCAAGACTAGTGGAATTTGTTAGAAATAATCCCTATGTCTATTCTTGGTGATGGTGTTTGATTCAAAAAGATGCAATATGTTGACGGTAAAATTGGACCATAAGGACCGTCAACAAGACCCCCACACTTAGCTCTTTGCTCGTCCTCGAGTAAAGGTGGGAGCGTAAGTTGAGAGATCTCTCCTCTTAGAGACCTGCACACATGTTATTACAAGCCACACCGTTTTACTTGTGAACATGACGGTGGCTAACATGCATTCTTGGATGATTGATAAGTGGAACAGCTCATGACTCAAGTCACTATACTTTTGCTCACTAAGCACCTTGGGTTTTTGAAAGTTTTGAAAATAAACAACATGACTCCCGCTCCTCTTTGATTCTCTTGAATCGCTCAAAAAGTGTTTTCCTCACCAAGGCATTGTGTTGCCTCTCTTTTTCCTACTTTTTAGGCTTGTATGTGGAGCTCGGTAGGGAATGAGAGAGGCATACTTGTATCACAAATATTGCTAAGCCAAAAGAAAGGATCCATGGAGAAGCCAAGTCATGCAACCTTGATCAAGAAGTGCGTGTGTGTATGGATATGAAAAAGTGACAACTCCTATTGTAATTGACCCCTCTTTATTTTGCATTTTCAAAACATGGCTATCTTTTTATTTTCTTTCTTTTCTTTTCTTGCTCTATGCTTGAGCATCTCTTCTCTTTTTCATTGCTCATCTTTGTGAGCTTTCTTTTCATTGCTCATACTGTGTGAGCTTTTCATTGCTCATACGTGTGAGCTTTTCTTTCTACATAGCCATGTCTTGTTTATGCGTGATTGAGAGAGAGAGAGGTAAAAAGAGGTGCAAGCGAGGAGTGTCTTTATTTTGGTGGGGGGCTAGCTCCCGGTGTAGGAGTTTAGCCCTTTTTTGGTGGAGTGTACGTGCTCTTGATCAAGAGAGCATGACAAGTTTCTCTCTAGGGTCACTCAATTTTGGTAAAGCTCATTGCAAACACAAGCAGCATATGTATGTAAGTTTTGCAAGGTATGATCGTCATATGGCATTGGTAGGCATTTTTGTATCAAGAGAGGAGCATGAAGCCATGGTATTTTTGTTTTGTGAAATAAAATTCCCAAGGACTCGGTAAGCTAAGCATAAGATCATTTCGTCGAGCCATATCACACTTGCCAATAATCTAGAAAAACATGGGTCCTATGGATTTGATTATTTGTTCACGAGGCAAGTGGTGATGAAGCGAGTAATAAAAAGTGTGCAAGATCATCATGAGAGTATTAGGGAGAGACTTGGGATTTTCAAAGGTATTCAAAAGAAATCTTCCCAAATTTTAGTTGGTCAAGTTTTAGTAATTGTTTTTCGCGTCTCGGAATGAACTTGACAAATAAGGTAGGCAAAAAGGAAGTGTGAGAAACAAACTCAAGTGCCACGAGGAAGCGGGGGCTGAGTGGGACCCACCGAGGGTTCGGCCGAACCACCCTTTTGGGTTCGGCCGAGCGGCACAGGCCTCACTTGCGCTCTGTTTCGCAGCTTGTGTTTGTGTTGTTTTCCTCGTGATGTTTCTGCGCGCTTCGCGTGTGTTTGTCTTTGCTTTCCGCGATGTCCCCCCCACACTTGCCTTTTTGCTGTTTCCTTCAAAAGATAGACAAAAGACATTTGGAAACAAAATTTGCTCTGCCGGTATGGAAGCCGGGGAGCACTAATATGATTGAATTAAAACGGTAGGCGTATTACAAAAAGGATCGAAAGATTTCTAAGGTTTATGCGTTCTACGTCCTACTCTTAATCTTTCTTAATTTTCCTCTCCTCCTCCCGCGGTTTCGCCTTCTCTTCTTCGATCATCTCTAAGGCGAGGTCGTGCTTGCGCCCATCCTCCGGTGAGGGTCTCGATGAGGTCTTCATCCTTCTTCTTCTCCCTCTCGAGGTGGTTGTAGAGGTTACGGAGAACCCCATTCTCTTTTTTGGCGCGCTCTAGCTGCCGGCGAAGCTCCTCAATGAGGCGGATAGCGTTGTCGAGTGCTTCGCCTTCTTCAATCCATTCATGGGGCTTCTTCCTTTTGCTGCTGCCGTCAGAGATGTCGGACGAGGCGCTGCTATGTTCGCTCATGATGTAGGAAGTGGAGGAGATGAAAAGATTGGGTGGAGAGGAGAAGTATAAATAGGGGTTTTCTACCCCGAGCGCGCTCGACAAGGTTTTTATTTTCCAGCGAGAAAATAAAGAAAGGAGGAAGGAGATATTGGATTTTTGGCAAAAGATGGGCGCCGGGGAGATCGGGCCGGTTCGGCCGAACCACAAAGTGGGGTTCGGCGGACTGCCTTTTCTTCCTACGGTTTCCTTCTTTTTTCTGGTTTATTTCTTGCTATATTTATTCAAAGGAAAGTACTGCTACGGGTGATGAAGTAAAACGGGGGATATCATGAGAGATATTTCAAATCAATCAAGTGCATGACATCAAATTCTTTATCTTTATCGGGCTCGAAATAAATTTTAAGGCGCTGACCATTTACCTTAAATATTTTACCTTCGTCGTCTTGAAGTGTGATTGCTCCATGTGACGAGGTGTCAATAACCGTGTATGGTCCGTCCCATTTACTTCTTAATTTTCCATGCCCGAAGAGTTTCACCAGTGAATTGAATAGCAAGACTTTATCTCCAACCTTGAATACCTTTATCTTTATCTTTTTGTCGTGCCACCTTTTTGTCCTTTCTTTGTATATAGCTGAGTTGTGGTAAGCTTTGTCTCTCCATTCTTCTAACTCAGCTATCTCCATTTTCTTTTGCGTCGGCACCATTAAGGTCCATGTTCCATTTCCGGATGGCCCAATACGCTCGGTGTTCCGTCTCGATGGGTAAATGACATGTTTTCCCGTACACGAGCTGGTATGGGGACATGCCTATGGGTGTCTTATATGCTGTACGGTATGCCCATAGTGCATCGGGTAGCTTGTCCTTCCATCCCTTCCCCATTTACTGTTACGGTCTTTTGCGGGATCCGCTTGATTTGCTTGTTTGAGGTCTCGGCCTGCCTTTGGTTTTGAGGGTGGTATGGAGTAGCGATATTATGCCTTGATCCAAGTTCTCTTAGGAAGCGTCGGAAGGTCTTATCAATGAAGTGAGACCCTCCGTCGCTTATCACTAGCTTCGGTGTTCCAAACCTCGGGAAGATAATTTCGTGGAACATCCGGCGAGCATGCTTGGCATTTGCGGCCACTGCAAGGCATTGCTTCTACCCACTTAGACACGTAGTCTACCGCCACCAAGATGTATTCGCGAGTCATGTGACTTGGTGAACGGTCCCATGAAGTCAATGCCCCATACGTCGAAGAGCTCGACTTGTAAATTGTAGTTGAGGGGCATTGCATCTCTTGCCGTGATGCCTCCAACTCTTTGACATTACGGGCATCGCCGACAAATTCCTTTGTGTCTTCGTACATGGCTGGCCAAAAGAAACCACTTTGCCATATCTTGGCACTGTGTACGAAACACGCCGTAGTGTCCCACGTATGGCGATGCATGGCACTTCTCAATGATTCGTGTGCTCTCGGGTATGGGCACACATCGCCTTAGCAATCCATCGGCGCGAGACACGGTAAAGGAAGGGTTCTTCCCATAAGTGACGGCGACTCTCATAGATGAGTCGTTTCTTGCTCTTTCCGGGTGGTACGTACCCCGTTGCCATGAAGTTCACAATGTCGGCGTACCATGGATGTGAGTCCCTTATTAGGAGCAGCATGTCGTCACGTAGGAAATCATTGATGGGTAATTCCTGCAGGTTAGTGAATTGTATACGCGACAAATGATCCGCCACGGAATTTTCTACTCCTTTTTTATCACGGATTTCTACATCAAATTCTTGGAGTAGAAGAACCCATCGTATCAAACGGGGTTTAGCATCCTTCTTATTGAGCAAAAACTTTAAAGCGGCATGATCGGTGTAAACAATGACTTTTGCTCCGAGTCAAGTAGGATCTAAACTTATCAAAAGCAAAAACGACGGCAAGGAGCTCTTTTTCGGTGGTAGTGTAATTTAATTGAGCTCCGAGTCAAGGTTTTGCTTGCATAGGAGATTGCATGATGCTTTTTATCTCTAGTTTGGCCAAGAACAGCCCCTACGGCAAAATCACTAGCATCACACATTATCTCAAAAGGCGGCGTCCAATCGGGGGTTGGATGATTGGCGGCGAGATGAGTGCATTTTTAAGGGTAGTGAAAGCGAGTCATGCATTCATCGATAAACTCAAAGGGTGCATCCTTCGCAAGTAGATTTGTAAGGGGTCTAGCAATTTGAGAGAAATCTTTGATAAAACGACGATAGAACCCCGCATGTCCCGGAAAGCTGCGAATGCCCCTAATATTCACGGGAGGTGGAAGCTTTTCTATAACTTCTAATTTAGCTTTGTCCACCTCTATCCCCCTTTCGAGAAATTAAATGCCCTAGAACTATGCCTTCTCTAACCATGAAATGGCATTTTTCCCAATTGAGCACTAAATCATTTTCTTGACAACGTTGCAAGACTTTGTCTAAATTTTCTAAACAATGATCAAAGGTTTTTCCATAAACGGAGAAATCATCCATGAATACTTCCATAATCTCTTCGATCATGTCGAGAAAAGATAGACATCATGCAACGTTGAAAAACGAGTGCATTGCAAAGCCCAAAGGACATTCGTCGATAGGCGTAAGTTCCATAGGGGCATGTGAAAGTGGTCTTACTTTGATCGTCGGGATGGATGGGGATTTGATGATATCCTGAATACCCATCAAGGAAACAAAAGAAAGAATTATTTGCCGGCCGTTCCAACATCTCATCGATGAAGGGCAGCGGAAAATGATCCTTCTTTGTAGCCTTGTTAAGTTTCGGTAATCTATGCACATCCTCCATCCCGTGACGGTGCGTTGAGGGATCAACTCATTTTTGTCATTACGGATGACCGTCATTCCTCCCTTCTTGGGTACAACCTGCCTTTGGACTCACCCACTCGTTTGTGTGGAGCAGGGATAGATAATGCCAGCATGTAAAAGTTTTAAGACCTCCTTTTTAACGACCTCCCGCATCGCATTGTTCAACCTCCTTTGAGGTTCCCTAGATGGTGTACTATCGGGGCCTATGGGAATGCGATGGGTGCAAAGAGCGAGGGCTAATTCCCTTGAGGTCTCCAAGCGAGTACCCAAAAACGGAGTGATGTTTTTCTAGCACGGCTAAGAGTTTTGCGGTTTCCTCCTCCGAAAGCTTGTCACTTATGATGACGGGGGTTTCGGGATTTCCGTGAAGAAAAACGTGGCGCAAGCCTGGTGGAAGAGTTTTGAGTTCTACGGGAGGTGGCGTAGGTGTAAAAGTTTCGGGCAGCTCAAAAGTTTCCGCCGAATCATCCTCTTCCAAAATGAAATCAAGAGCATCTTCATCCAAGGATGATTCGGGGTTTTCATGAGGAAAAATTGCCATAACCTCCTCCATGCATTCTTCTTCCACAAGCGGCTCCTCGGCAAAAGAGTTTTGTGCATGAATGATAGGAAGAGAAAAAGTTTTCTTGCCGAGGGTGAAGTCTAAGGTTCCTAAAGGTGATATCCCTAAGAAAAGCTTTTCTATGGGATGACCAGACCAAAACATCGAAATCCAAGATTCAGAAACGTGAAAGTCCGGGGAAACCTTTGCTTCATTATGCTTAATGCAAACATCTCTAATGATCCCCAAACTCTCAAAAAATTGCCCCGGTGAGGCTTTAAGGAGTTTGTCGGGAAGGTGCCCATGTCTCGTTTCCAAATAAAGTTGAAGCAAAAGATTCGGACATGATGTTGGCACCTACTAGAGGATTATAGAGAATATCTACCATTACTCCCCGAATTGAGCCACGAATGGTTGATCTAGGATGATCAAGTCGAAGAACTTCAGAAGAAAGTTCGTTTTCTATCAACCATTCATCACTCATGATTCGTTGTCAACTTCCGAACAGTTTTTAAGAGAATAGATTTTTCAATAGGTTCGGGAGTTGGTGCGGAGAGTGCTTGGTTTCTTTTGATAGGAGTAGTTCAAGGTGTTTCCAAAATCTTCAAAAATTTCTTCCTTGAACTCAAATGGGAACTCAAGAGGTTCATCTTCCTCTATCATTGTTCTTGTGTTAGATGAGGACTCGAGTGCTAGGTGCTCCATCATGGGCACCAAGTGCTTGTGTCTCTTGCACAACGAGTTCCTCATCTTCGACTCCGGCTCTACGAGTAAGTCGGCGGAAAAAGGTGTGTTTTCCACAATTCGATCCAAAAGTTCGTGTGCTTCCGCTATGGTCTTATGAGAAAAAGATCCACCCGCGGCCGTGTCAAGATAAAGTGCGGTATCGTTGCTCAATCCCGAATAAAAGTGTTGTAATAAAACGGGTTCGGGGAGCAATAATTCTGGTCCGGAGTACGGTAGAGAACAGAACCGAATCCATGACGCACTTAAGGTTTCCTTTTCTTCTTGTCGAAAGCCTATTATTTCCGCTCGTAGAGAAGTGATACGAGATACGGGGAAGAATGCTAGACAAAATTTGTCTCGCAATTCTTTCCAATCACCGTTCACTCTCTTAGCGGTGTAAGTGTACCATTGCTTCGCCTTCTCATTGAGAGAGAAGGGAAACAACTTCCACTTCAATGTTCCTTGTGTCATGCCATGGATCAATCGGCATGAACACAAATGTTCAAACTCTCGCAAGTGTTCATAAGGATTTTCATGTTTAAAACCCGAAAAGGATAAACCTCTAATCATCGAAATGTAATCGGGGAGAACTCATAGCCAGGTGAAGAAATAGGTTGTGATGATGATGGTGGCTCTAAGAGTTCACCCCGTGGAGTGGAGAAAGATTGGATGGTTGGGTGTGACTCCATGATATGTTTTTGTGAAATTTTGAATGTAAGGAAAAAAATAAAAACAGAACGGTAAGTAAGATAGATTACGAGGGCAAACCTGATTCGTTACAAAGATAACAACCGTTCCCGAGCAACGGCGCCGGAAATGCTTGTTGGTATTTCTTACGTCACGAATAAATCCGCAAGCGCACGGAATACCGTTGTAGCACTTCACCGGGAGTATTCCAAGGTATCGTATTTATATCCGCGAGGGAACGGAGTATTTCTGCAACAAGGTTAGTTTACCCAAGGACAACCAAGACAACGTAGCAAAATAGGGTCGAGAGGGTGACTCTTATCTATTTATCCTTTAAAGGTAGACGAACGCAAGCTAGACTTGTTTACTTCGGGCACCGTCTTAGGCTTGGTACTGCCAAGCCACTCCGATCTACGAAAGCTCTACTATGTACCCGAACGTGGAGGGTTCCTTTGGATGACGAGGGCTGTCACTTCCTGCCACCTACCTCTACAAACCGTGGGGCACACGGCAAACAAAGGCGATCTCCGGCCCTAGACACCACGTCTATGCTATTGACCGCTACTCTAGCCTCGGCCTAGAGCGAGTTCGAAAGCTAGAGCACTTCTTGCGAAGCGATGATCCCGTAAACAAGTATAACAAGAATTACGTCTAACAAAGATATGTCACGATAGATAAGTAGATCACCACGTATAAATCACCTAAAAGAGTGTTTACACGCCAAGGTAAAAGGAAAGGAAATACTACTCCACTTTATAAAAGGGAGGAACACTCCTTCCTTTTCCTTGCCCTCTCTCCTATTCTACTAAGATACAAGAGGCCCTTGGCCTAAGGATGAGAATTTTGTCTTCTATCTTGATGTTGGTGGTGTCTTGAGAGAGGGGGTATAGCCCTTTATTTATAGTCTTGGAAGGTCGGCAACTTGGAGGCGGTTCCGGACGTCGGTGGTATTAATTGCAGGTGGAACCGACCTCCGGACGTCGGTGACGAACCGCCGAGAGAAAAGTGGGCCGGGGGGCCCACTGTCGGTTCGGCCGAACCGGTAGGGCGGTTCGGCCGAAGCGGCGCTGAGCTCCCCTGGGCTTGGTTCTTCTCCGGTGCCTTCCTCCGGCTGTGTACTTGGCCCAATCCACTTGCTTGGTTTGATGTTGAGGCCACTGTTTTGTGGTTTTGGGCTTTTGGACGATATTCTTTAGTCGGGGAAAATCCGTCGATTGCAAAGTCCATGTTTCGTGCATGTTTTCCCCTGTTTTCATATGAATTGCACCTGCATTCATCATTTCACCAAGACTAGTGGAATTTGTTAGAAATAATCCCTATGTCTATTCTTGGTGATGGTGTTTGATTCAAAAAGATGCAATATGTTGACGGTAAAATTGGACCATAAGGACCGTCAACGAGTCCCCAACTACCATTTTAGCCGACTTTGGTTCCCCGGGAGATTTGCGTGTTGTCCTAGGCCGGCGAGGAATTTCTTCCGTCCATACCGGTCCCAGTGATAGTTACGGAGGAATTTGGAATAAGGTGGTTTGGGGTGGAGGATTACCGAGAAGATGGGCTTTCAATAAGGGTAACTCTGCTCTTCGGTTTCTTTATAAGAGGCGGCGGGGAGTTCCTTTGTGGGAGCCGCACTCTGAATTTCCGTGGCGAAGCGGTGGGAGGCGG
Source organism: Chloris gayana (assembly GCA_031894775.1). Classification (NCBI taxonomy): domain Eukaryota; kingdom Viridiplantae; phylum Streptophyta; class Magnoliopsida; order Poales; family Poaceae; genus Chloris; species Chloris gayana. The sequence continues at coordinate 9,660 of JAUNZO010001075.1, forward strand.
AAGCGGGGGGCATGCGGGTCGAGAGAGGAAGAAGCACGAGCGAGACCGGTCCGAGATACGCTAGGAGTTGAAGCACAAACACCACTTGGTTGGAGCGAGTGGAAGAAACTTTACTTCTCAAAAAACAAGCTATGCTAGATTGGAAGTTAGAAGGGATCCTGTAAGAAAAAGGCGGATGTGATAAGGCTGGGGCAATAAGTTTTGACAAGTATAACAATTCAGAAAAGAATTAGCGAATATAAAAGACTTGCGAGGATGCTTTCTTGAAGCCGGTGGAGGTCTTGATCTTCTTCGATGGACCTTGAGTGTCCCCACCACTTCTCTCTGCAGTTCTTTTTCCGCTGGATTGACTTGCGGAATTGGAGCTGTTTCCCAGACATCACCTGGAACCGGTCGCAGTGGCCATATCGGGACCTCTTGGGAACTTTAGATAAGGGATCGACCAAGGAGGAGGTACCTTGAGTCTTTTCCAAGGAAGCTTCTAGAATGGCCGGAGCTGCTCGGCGATCCTTTTCGACGGCTTCTTCTTTGCGTCGTTGATCTTCAAGCTTACGTGCCTCCGGCGAGTATCGCCGGGAGCAGCGGAAGAAGTAGCAGGTCTGCCAATGATCAAGGAAGTAGTACATTTTCTTGTACTAGGAGTTTGAACCACGGCCCCGGACTTGGTGATTTTTGGAGCAATCTTTGGGAGGTAGAGGGAAGGACCGGTCCGAAGGCCTGCGAGTCGGACCGGCTTGAACGGCCAAGGGAGTGGCATTATTGGCATAATCTTCTCCCCAAGTATCATTGGGAGGAAGAGGAGGACGACTCCTGTAGTTGTCCATTTTCTGCAGTTGTGAAGATTGAGTTTTCGTAAGAAAATGATGGTAACAAGCGACAAAGATTTGAAGAAACAGAAAGAGATACTTACAGGGTCACGAGGATTGCATGAACTGAAAGCCGGACCCACTCTTGTGCATCCGGATAAATCTGGTTTTGGCTGGAGCATTTGTCCGATGCGAGCTTCTAATCGCTCTCTGTCGGAAGCGGGGTTCCAAGGGAGTGGCATTATTGCCTTTGCCTACTAGTGAGAGAGTTCACTTTGATGCTAAGGAACGTGCTGAGTTTATTTTAAAAATGCATGAAAAAACTAAGCACAATATTGAAAAGATGACTGAAAAATATAGGATTGATGGTAGTAAAGGTAAAAGGGAAGTTAAATTAGAACCGGGTGATTTAGTATGGTTGCACTTGAGAAAGGATCGGTTTCCTGAGTTGAGAAAGTCTAAGTTAATGCCTAGAGTTGCTGGTCCTTTCAAGATAATTGAGAAGATTAATGATAATGCATATAAACTTGAGTTGCCTCCCGAGTTCGGGGTTAGTTCCACTTTTAATATTGCAGATTTGAAGCCTTATTTGGGTGAGGAGCATGAGCTTGAGTCGAGGACGACTCCGATTCAAGAGGGGAGGATGATGGGAACATCACTCCTTTGGATACAAATGACACTCCTCCGCTGAACGTTCAAGGACCAATCACTAGAGCTCGCGCCCGGCAATTGAATTTAGAGGTGAGCTCGTTCCTAAGTCTTTCCTTTCATAATTTTGAGAATAGTTTGCTACCTAATGATTTTATTATGAATAGGAATCAAGGAGAGGACCATAATATGAATGGACTAGGGCTTGGAGGCGTGGAGGTCCAGCAAGAGGCGCAAGGCATTGTGAAGGCCCAAACCAAGTCGACTTCGAGTCTGTTTCGGACTCTAGGAACAGTCTGAATTACAATAGACGCCCAGATCACATACGAAGTCGGATTTGGACGTTCTACATATGGATGGAAAGATAATTTCATAATCTTTCCAGTAGAACTGGTCCCACATCAAAATTCATGAGTAGTCGCCGGGAATCGTCGAAACATTGGAACGTCCAGAATCCGTATTGGTGCTGCGTCACCGTTTTTAGCCTTTGGGCCGTGTATCTCGTGTGAGCCCATTAGGGGAGCGTCCAGGGGGTTCTTGCACGTCCCCAAGTCTTTATTAGCAGCAGCCGTCACCCATGTTAGGGTGAGGGTTTTTCTTATATTATTCTGTCAAGAACAGTTTCGCCGTTACGTCGGTTTGTGAGACACCACAACTCGTGAGTTTAATCATATATTTGCAATTTGGTTGCTTCTATCTTGTTCTTGCTTGTGTTTTTTGATTCACGGGCAAGGATTAGCCTTCTTGGCGAGGTCAATCGTGCTTGCACGGTTGATAACCGAGAGGAGACGTGGTGCTGCGATTGCGGGGTTTGGAACGTGTTGTTCGGAAGCCGGATCGATTTGATAGCCAAATCGTTGTTTATCGGAACCTTTCGGAAGATCAGGACACCCCGTACACATCAGAAATAAACCTTCTACTCCGGCCCGTCCGGTGGTGCATCCTCCACTTCTGCTTCTTCGGCTCCCATCACCCAAAAACTCCCGAAGGCAAGAGTGTGGCATCCGCCAAGGGAATCCCTGCCGCCTCTTCCGTAGAACCTTCATATCAAGCGATCGAAGAGCGGGTCGTTATTGACGTCGATGACACATCCATCGGCGACTTCCCTCCACAAGCCTCTCTATTCCAAGCTCCCCCTGAACTCCCATTGGGACCGGTGCGGGTCGAAGAAATTCCCCGCCGGCCTAGGACGACACGTAAAGCTCCGGGGGTACCCAAACTTGCTAAAATGGTTGTTGGAGATATGGAAGTGGACAGCACAAGCGGAGCCAGGAAATTCACGGCTACGGCTCAATGGGATTCCCTTCAAGAGGAGGAGGCTCTAAAGAATTTCTCCGAATACGGCCGGGTATGTCCGTTTGCCTCTTCTAGTCCTTTCTAAATGTCTTCACATTACAACCTAACTCTTTGTTTCTCCTGTCTTCTAGGTTGTTCTTAAAAATTACGAGGCCAAGAGTGCAATCATAGCTCGTGCGGAGGAAGAGCTTCACCACAATCAAGAACGGTTGGTCGAACTTGAATCTCGGACCGCGATCTGAAATCCAAGGAAGACGATCTGCTGAAGAGGGAAGCTAATCTGTGGAATACTCATCGAATGATGGAGGAACGCCGACAAGAGATCATCAAACTCCGTAAAGAAATCCAAGGTAAGTTTTTAATCTTAATATTAAATTCTTTAATGAACTCTTTATTTTTCGACCGGTATTGTTCGCTCCAAGCACTTGAAAACCTTATTGCCGCTCACAAGAAGGTGGAAGAAATCTGTCGGAGAAGGCAAGCTGCTCGGGAACAAGCTCCTCCGGAAGGCTCTCGGGTTGAAGAACAACAAGCAGCTCGAATTGGAGAACTGGAAGGTGAACTTACCGCCAAGGATAACATCCCGGCGCAAACTCTACGCTCCAACAAGATGCTAGAAGGCTGATAATGCCTGCTCGAAGGCCGAATTAGCTGAAGTCGTAGAAGCGATCAAAACGTCGCGAGCGAGACAAAGAAAGCGCTGCGAGGATTGTCGTATTCTTGCCTTATGGGTATACGAGATGATGAAGGAATGGATACCCGGAGACATGGTGACAAATTAAGGAAGATAAAGATGGTGGCGATAGGCAACGGACTGGTCCTTGACCGGTGCGGGATAATAGAAGATCCTGAATACCGGTATGGAAGCAAGGCGGACATTAAGACCGGTATACAATGACTTGAGGAGCAAGCTATTGAGCAATTCGTAGTCCGATTAGGACTCTAAATCAAGAAAGAAAGTTAGAAATAGAACTCCATATATGTAATTCATGTAATCGATTAGGACTCGCATGTAACCCCGACTCCCTCGGATATATAAGGCGGAGCGGGGACCCCCGAAAACTCTACGAGATCTTGCAATTAGCAAATCGCTAAAGGCAATACATAACATACGGGACGTAGGGTATTACTCTCGATCCGAGGGGCACTGAACCTGTCTAAAATAGCGTTTTCCTGTGTGTTACGTGTGTTGCACCATCAAATTCCACGCTCGTGAGGGACCGGGTAGTACTAGTGCCGAGTTTAAGACTCGACATTTGGCGCGCCGAGTAGGGGTCCCAGCGAGTTCCCGGCAAGTTCGATGGCCTCTTCGTTCGTCGTCGACTTTGAGCCCGGCTTCAAGATCCGCTTCGGGTCCCTTGACTTTGAAGCCGATTCGGCCGGAAAGCTGCTTTTGATGAATCCGACTCGTTGTCGGGCCGTAGCTTCGAAGCGCGATCACCTGCCACGGTTGACATCCTAGGCTCCGAACTTGGCGGATCCGACGCAGCTTTAGCGCGAACAATCGAGACCGCTCGCATCTCGGATTGAAGTTCAATACGCAGAGATGAGCCGCTCTAGCGAGTTCATTGATGACCTTGAAGAAGAACGTCCAGCCTTCTTCCAAGTGTTCATGACGAGGACCGATCATTCGCCAACTTACTCATGAGGAAGCTGCTGAGGAAGAAGCAAGGTCGGCGAGAGAAGAATCCGATCGTCGGCGCCGAGAAGAAGAAGAAGCGGACGAGAGATGAACAACCTCCACAACCTTCGAGTTGCAAATCCGCGCACGAGTGCTGTTGATCGAGCCGGAGGAAGCGTTCCCGCAGCTGCTCCCCGGCCACGGGCCCGTTGCCGGACCGGTGCGGAGATACGGAAGAAGCATCCCCGGGATATAACGGCCGACGTGGGTGTCGTAGTGGAAGGCGACATCGTTCCTCGAGCGAGCTTTGGATTTGAGCTCCATGGAAGTGGAATTAAACGGCGCTCGGGTCTTCACGTCGCCGATTCACAATATTGTGGGAGTGAAACAAATCCTCGAAACAATACCGGAAGAAGTCTTCAATGCGACGCCGGGGTTGCGGCGCGCCTCGAATTTGGTAGATGCGGCTGCTCTACAAACAAACCAACTCGTCCATGACAGGTCGGAATCTTCAAGCCGCTCACGTTCTCGCTCGGAGCGGCCTATGAGAGCTCGGTCCGAAGGAGCTTCTTCCGGAGGAAGGCTTGGGCCTCGGCACACCCCGATTGCGGACGCACATGAACGAGCTCCGGACTAGGATTTGCGTGTACCGCTTAATGGCAACCGGGATGCTCGTAATGTCCTCATCGATCGCCATGCGAGAGAGAACGGAGGAACGTCGGAGACATGAAGAAGATGAGAGACGTCGCACCGGTCATGTGGATGATCGTCCGCGGGACCACTGCCCCGCCTCGCCCGCACGTGATCGGTTCGCCTCGGCGTGTACCGGCTGCTCGGCGCCGTCCCCGGTGGAAATCCTCCGCGCAATGACCAGCGAGGGCATGGTAGTCGACATGTTCATCGGGATGACCGGCCGAGACGAGATAATCGCCGTGATAACAGGGGTCGAAGAGAACACGACGACGGGGACGAGAGACGGAGAGCCTCGACATGACGCTAATGATCGCCGGGCGGCGCCCCGCCTCCGCCTCCGCCTCCGCCCCCTCCTTAGCGAGGCCGCCCAACCGGCTAACAATGATCGTCGGGATGGACCAGGAGATAGGTATCAAGATGATCGTTATTATGACTACTACGATGACGATAGAGATCGAAATTACCGGCATTACCCTCGCCGACGATCCCCTTCACCGGTGCGGAGGACGATGAATACTACGTGATTCCCGCTTTTACGTGAGATTTACGCATTTGCAAAAATACCCCGGGGATTTAAGTCCGGGGCCATTGATAAGTATGATGGTAAAGCACCTCCTGCCGAGTGGCTACGCATGTACACCACCGCCATCCGCTCGGCGAGGAGGAGATACGTTTGTGCTAGCTAATTACCTCCCCATATGCATGGAGCGGGGTGGACGCTTATGGTTACGGTCCCTACCCAAGAAATCTATTTCTTCTTGGGGCGATCTCACCAAAAAGTTCGTAGAGAATTTCCAAGCGACTTGTGAGAAGCCGGAAATTACTTCGACCTCAACATGTTGAAGCAAAAGCCTGACGAGACCCTCGGTGACTTCATTAGGCGTTTACGCAATAAGAAGACCTTAATCCCCAATGTTCCCGACCAGCGAGGTGATTGCTACGTTTCAAGTCGGCGTCCGGAGTGAAGCTTTGGTTCACAAGATTGGAAGGCGAAATCGGAACCTTACTATGACGGCGTCGAGTGCTTCAAGATAGCGGACGACTATGCTTCGTCGGTGAATCGAACGTGGTCAATTTACGCGGGAACAAAGGGAAGGAACCGAAGCATGATCAAGGCAACCGATCTGGATCCAAGAACAACAACAAGCGCAAGGCTGATCACCTTGTTGCAGGCTGTCGACCGGTCTCATGGAGGAGACCGGCCGCCACCTCCCAAGAGAGGTCCGAGAGAACGATTGTCATTCGAAACACTTCTAGAAGGCCCTTGTATGATTCATAATGGGAATCATAAATCCAAGGAGTGCTTCCTGTTAAGGCCTTTTGCCCGGTTCGCCTTAAAGGTCGCACCCGGTCTGCTCATCGGAATCGAGAGAGATGACAAGGGCAAGGACAAAGAACACGATGATAATGGGGATGATGAAGGTTTCCAGGAACCGGCTCGAGAGGTGAACATGATTTTTGGAGGCCCGGACGCTTACGAATCAAAGAGAAAGCAAAAGTTGGCATTTCGAGAGGTTAATGCCGTCGCTCCTGCTACACACGAGTACTTACGATGGTCCGAAGTGCCCATTACCTTCAGCAGAGCCGATCATCCTGAGGCGTTGCCAAAGGCTGGCGGATATCCGCTCATCTTGGCCCCCATTGTTCACAAGGTGCGGTTGAAGAGAACCTTCATTGATGGTGGGAGTTGCCTGGATATCTTGTTCGCCAAAACTACGACGAGCTTGGCCTTTCCGTAGCTGATTTGGAGCGCGGTGTCTCACCGTTTCATGGTATAATACCTAGGCGGAATAGCTATCCTTTTGGGCAGATTTCTCTGCCGGTGATCTTTGGGACGAAGGAGAACTACGGGAGGGAGAATATTATCTTCCGGGTGGCTGGAGGATGAGTTGGCCTCTCGGACCAATTCGGAGGATGAACGTCGAGAAATCGGAGAAGCGGTGAAGCTCTAGAAGTCTAGGCAAGGCTGGAGGATGAAGTCCCAGTCAAGAAGGTTGCAAAGGAGAAATTGAAGGTTGATGCGGTGGTTTCCAAAACTATTCAGCTTGATGAGTCGGACCCCTCCAAGGTCACCCATATAGGGGCTGACTTGGGGGATAAATAGGAAAGCGCGCTCATTCTTTTCCTCCGAGGAAAATAGGGATATCTTTGCATGGCAGCCTTCGACATGTCGGGTGTTCCTAGGGAGAAGATTGAGCACGCACTGTTGGTGCGTCCCGATGCGAAGCCGGTTAAGCGAAGCTCCGAAGATTTGCTCAAGACCGCAAGGAAGCTATTAAGAAGGAAATAACTAGATTATTAGCAGTTAAGTTTATTAGGGTGGTGTATCATCCAGATTGGCTTGCCAATCCGGTTCTTGTACCAAAAAGAATACTAAAGAATTAAGAATGTGTGTCGATTATACTAATCTCAACAAAGCTTGTCCCAAAGATCCTTTCGCGCTGCCTCGAATTGACCAAGTTGTTGATTCGACTGCTGGCTGCGAGCGTCTTTGTTTTCTTGATGCTTACTCGGGATATCATCAAATACCGCTAAGAGTTGAAGATCAAATAAAGACCGCATTTATTACTCCCTTTGGGGCATACTTGTTATACGACTATGCCTTTTGGATTAAAGAATGCTGGAGCTACATATCAGCGTGGTATACAACGTTGTTTGGATTCGCAATTAGGGAGGAACAAAGAAGCTTATGTTGATGATATAGTGGTCAAATCTCGAGAAAATTGAAGATCTTCTCTCTAACTCGGCGAGAGACCTTCGGTAATCTACGGAATTTTTCCATGAAGCTAAACCCTGGAAAGTGTGTGTTTGGAGTTCGTTACGGGAAGCTACTGGGTTATTTGGTGTCATAGAGAGGCATTGAAGCTAATCCAGAAAAAATTCGGACAATTGTTAACATGCAACCCCCGAGTTGCTTGAAGGATGTCCGAAGTTGACGAGCGGTATGGCAGCTCTTAGCCGTTTCATCTCAAGGCTGGGAATACGTGGACTGCCGTTCTTCAAGTTACTCAAAAAGCAAGATAAGTTTGAGTGGACTGATGAAGCACAAGCTGCGCTCGATCAACTTAAAGAGTACCTTAGCAACCCTCCGGTATTGGTGCCGCAGAACCTGATGAAGTTATTCAGTTATATATCTCCGCAACGACCCATGTGGTAAGCACGGTTCTTGCGGTTGATCGGAAGGAGGGAGGACACCTGCAATTAGTGCAACATCCGGTCTATTTTGTAAGTGAAGTTCTTACTGAATCAAAGATACGATATCTCCAATTGCAGAAGTTAATATATGCTGTAATGATAACTTCTCGGAAGCTGAAGCATTATTTCCAAGCACACTCTATTGAGGTTAAGACTGGGTTTGCCATTGGAGATATTGTCCGAAACCGAGAAGCGATTGGCCAAGTTGCTAAGTGGGCTATAGAACTTGGCCGGTATGAGATTACGTTTTCTTCATGAACGGCTATTAAGGGACAAGCATTAACTGATTTCATAACGGAATGGCTGGAGACACAAGTGCCGCGAGAGATTCAAGCATTGGAATATTGGGAGATGTTCTTTGATGGGTCCCTGCAGCTTTCGGGCGCGGGGCTGGGGTGGTACTTCTCACCCCGTAAAAGGAACCACTCGGATATGTGTTACAAATGCATTTTCGAGCCTCCAACAATACGAGCGGAGTATGAAGCTTTGCTCCATGGGCTTAGAGTAGCCGTTTCACTAGGAGTCCGACGGTTGGACATTTATGGTGATTCCATGTTGGTGATAAGTCAAGTTAACAAGGTGTGGGATGCTCATGATGATCATATGATTGCTTACCGTCAAGAGGTTCGGAAACTTGAAGACAAATTTGATGGTTTGCGATTTTCTCATATACTGCACGGAAATAATTCTGCTGCGGATGAGTTGGCTAGGCTGGGATCTTCACGACAAGCGGTTCCTCCTGGCGTCTTTCTTCAAGTATTGGATAACAACAACAACAACAACAACAAAGCCTTTAATCCCAAGCAAGTTGGGGTAGGCTAGAGATGAAACCCATAAGACACAAAGTTAGAGCAACATAAAGGTCACGGTTCCGGCACGTCGATTGCTTGCCTCCAAGCGCTCCTATCCATAGCTAATTCTTTGGAGATATTCCACTCCTTAAGGTCTCTCTTGACCGATTCTTCCCAAGTCAAGTTAGGTCGACCTCTACCTCTCTTTATATTATCGGCCCGCCTTAGAGCCCCACTACGCACCGGTGCCTCCGGAGGCCTACGTTGGACATGTCCAAACCATCTCAATCGATGTTGAACCAATTTCTCCTCAATTGGAGCCACTCCTACCTTATCCCGAATATCTTCATTCCGTACCCGATCCCTTCTTGTGTGTCCACACATCCACCGTAACATACGCATCTCCGCTACACTTAATTGTTGGACATGTCGTCTTTTTGTAGGCCAACATTCAGCACCATATAATATTGCCGGGCGAATCGCGGTCCTATAAAACTTACCTTTTAGCTTTTGTGGCACCCTCCGATCACAAAGTACGCCGGATGCTTGACGCCATTTCAACCAACCGGCTGAAATTCTATGCCTAACATCTTCGTCAATCTCGCCATCCTTACGTAGCATCGATCCTAAGTATCGAAAAGTATCCTTCTTGGTCACCACCGGCCATCGAGGCTAACATCTCCGTCCTCATGTGTAGTCAAGCTGAAATCGCACCTCATGTACTCGGTCTTGTTCCTGCTAAGTCCGAAACCCTTTGACTCTAACGTGTACCTCCACGGTTCTAACTTCCTATCAACCCCCGCCCTACTCTCATCAACTAGGACCACATCATCGGCAAAGAGCATACACCAAGGGATATCGCCTTGAATATCCCTTGTAACCTCATCCATCACCAAAGCAAATAGGTAAGGGCTCGGTGCTGACCCCCGATGTAGTCCTATTTTAATTGGAAAGTCGGTGGTGTCCCCATCACAAGTCCGAACACAAGTCATCGCATCCTTATACATATCTGTATAAGGGTAATGTACTGGTTGGAACTTTGTGCTTCTCCAAAGCCCACCACATGACATTTCTCGGAACTTTGTCATACGCCTTCTCTAGATCAATAAAGACCATGTGCAAGTCCTTCTTCTGCTCCCTATATCTCTCCATCAATTGTCGCATTAGAAAAATCGCTTCCATGGTCGACCTCCCGGGCATGAACCCAAATTGGTTTTGGGTCACTCTTGTTACTCCTCTTAGGCGATGCTCGATAACCCTCTCCCGGAGCTTCATCGTATGGCTCATCGGCTTAATCCCACGATAATTAGTGCAACTTTGAACATCTCCTTTGTTCTTGAAGATCGGTACTAATATACTTCTCCTCCATTCTTCGGGCATCTTGTTAGATCGAAAAATGAGGTTGAAAAGCTTAGTTAACCATACTACCGCTCTAGCACCGAGACATCTCCACACCTCAATGGGGATACCATCGGGACCCATCGCTTTACCTCCCTTCATCCTCTTCAAGGCCTCCCCGATCTCTATCTCACGAATTCTCCTCACGAAGCACCTGTTGGTATCATCAAATGAAGCGTCCAACTCAAGGGTAGGGCCCCCATTCTCCTCATTAAATAACTTATCGAAATACTCTCGCCATCTATACTTGATCTCCTCATCCTTCACCAGAAGTCGATCTGCACCATCCTTGATACATTTGATTTGGTTTATGTCCCTTGTTTTCCTCTCACGGTTTCTAGCCATCTTGTAAATATCCTTCTCCCCTTCCTTCGTGCTTAGCCGTTGATAAAGGTCATCATATGCCTGGCCCTTAGCTCTACTCACCGCTCGCCTTGCTGCCCTCTTCGCTATTCTATAACTCTCAATGTATTGGATAAACCATCTATAAAGATGGAGCGTAAAGCTACTATTATAGAGATCGTGGACGAATCGGTCTTAAAGAGTCGGGAGGAGAAAGCGGTATTGAAGGACCGATACGAGGAGGCGATCTTACCGAGAAAAGATAGCTAGTGAGTCCAATGCTGATGATATTCAGCCATTGGATGTTATGATTATTGATTCGATTGGCGTACTCCGTATCTTGACTATCCGCAATCTAGTAAAACTCCGGAAGCTAAAGTGGAGAAGCAAAGATTGGAAGTTCGAGCCCGTAGTTATTTAATTCTCGAAGGAGAATTATATAAGCGCGCGTTAATATTTTGATGAAATGTGTATCGGTTTCTGATGGCATTCAATTGCTTAAAGATGTACACAAGGGAATTTGCGGAAATCATGCTTCTTCAAAGACATTGGTTGGAAAGGTATTCAGACAAGGATTTTATTGGCCTACGGCGACGGATGATGCGCATAGAGTGGTTAAGAATTGTCAAGGATGTCGGTTTTTGCAAGACAGACCTCATACTCCGGCTCAAGAGTTGCAATTGATCCCAATGACTTGGCCTTTTTCTACTTGGGGGCTGGATATAGTTGGACCTTTTAAGCGGACGCCAGGAGGATTTACACATATTTTTGTAGCGATCGACAAGTTTTCCAAGTGGATTGTGGCTGAAGCGAGTTACTAGTACTACCACAGGTCACGCAATCAAGTTTTTGCAGAACATCTTTGTACGTTTTGGGGTCCCATACAGTATTATTACTGATAATGGGCCTCAATTTACTTCAGATCTCTTCAAAGACTATCGTTGAGAGTTTAGGGATCAAGGTGCAATATGCGTCGGTGGCACACCCGCAAAGCAATGGACAAGTGGAGCGAGCTAATAGAATGATTTTGACCGGTCTTAAACCAAGAATTTTTGCCGTATGCAGGAAAGTGGGTTAAGGAACTGCCCTGGGTACTTTGGGGCTGCGCACTAATATTAGTAGAGCTACGGGACAGTCTCCATTTTCTTTGGTGTATGGATCCGAAGCCATGCTACCTACAGAAGTAAATATGGTGTCAGCTCGAGTACGATATTATGATAAAGAAACGTATGATGATCAACGTCGGGTTGAATTGGTCGCTGCGGAAGAATTGAGGGATCAAGCTCTGATTCAAGCCGCTAAATATCATCGGGGATTACGTCGTTATCATGATCGTAATGTTCGCACTCGGGAGTTCCAAGTAGGAGACTTGGTTCTTCGGAAGATTCAGTCTAACAAGAACATACATAAGTTGTCACCGGTGCGGGAAGGACCTTTTTGGTTAAATCGGTCTACGGACCAGGGGCTTATAGGCTTATGACCTTGGAGGAGGAAGAGATTCCAAATTCTTGGAACATTGATCAGCTTCGTCGCTTTTATATTTAAGAGTATTTATTGTAAAGTTTTTCATATTATAATAAAGTAATTTTATCTAATGATGATGTTTGTTTTCTGTGTCTCCATACTTTAATTTTGAATTAAATTATTGAGCCAGGGGGCTGTTATGATAAGAGCGATCTGTGATAGTTTGCTATTCTGCTATGTTAAGAGCAATCTATGATACTTTGCTATTCTCGCTGTGTTAAGAGCAGTCTATGATATTATGAATATTGATTGGTAGACTGTTGTGTTAAGGACGATCTGTGAAATCTTGAAATCTTACAAACTAGCTTTTTGCTTATGTTACATGATCTTGTTAAAGTAAGCTATAATTATGAATTGTGATCTGTGCTGATTAAGAGCCGGAATTGGATCATAATTATTCGGTTGAAATAACCATCATGTCTTAAGTAAATAAGTTAGCAAGTATGATGGTGAAACCAGTATTCATATAGAAAAGAAAAGTAACCGATATTTAAAATATGATGATCAAGATGTCCGATTCCAAAATAGCCCTATTACAAAGTCTATCGAGCAGGACCAGTTGGAAGTACCGGTGTCACCGGTCTTAGGATTTTCCTCAAGCCTATCATCCAGCGTTTCCTCGGAATGAGAGGAGGATACCGGCAAATCCCTATCAAGATCTTCGAAGGCGTTTTCTATGGTCCGTTTGGCGGCGGTTGCTGCATCCCGAGCATCTTGGTCGAGGGCAAAAGCTGCTGGCGCTACGTTGAGAGGGACGCCTATTGGATCAAGAGGAACATCTTCCACCAACTCCGAAACAATGCCAATGAGTGAGTTCTTCAGCTCATTGAACCGGTCTTCGATAGTATTAGGGTGGGCGCCATCCCCGATAAAATTGAAATCACATTCTTATGTCCTCCGCTCTGAAGCAGCAATCATCCTTGAATGTTCTCGGATTCTTCTTGGGATCGCCCGGATGGCGGACTCAAGATCTATCTCGTTGGGATCAATAGTTTGACCGCCATTGACATACTCTAGAGTACGTACTCGCCTGCGAGTAAGTTCTGAAAAAACAAGTACAAATTTAAGATCGGGATATTGTCTGAAGACCGGTATTTTCAAAAGATGACATAAGAGTAAACAAGAAAGGTGGGACTTACGCCCGTGCCTGATCTCAGCAGCTCTGAATCTGCCCTTGATGTTTGTGTTGGATTCTTTCAGCTTTTGGGCAGTCTTCAAGGCCCTCTCTTTGTCCGCTTGTGCTGATTTCGCCGCTTCTAAGGCTTCAGCCGGTTCAGCTTTCAAGCGAGCGTTCTCGGTCTCTAGCATCTTGTTGGAGCGAAGTGCTTGAGCTAATATGTTATCTTTAGCGAGTAAGCTCGCCTTCGAGTTCTCCAATCCGCGCCGCCTGTTGTTCTTCGACACGAGAGCCCTCTTCCGAGTGCTTGCTCTTGACCGGCCGCTTTTTACGTGAGGACCTCTTCAGCTTTCTTATGAGCAGCAACAAGACTCTCGAGCGCCGAGATCAAGAATGGGATTAATCGAGGAACGAAGATAGCGGGAAAAATGTGGAATGTATAAGACAAATTGAGAATATTACTACGATTAATTTGACGGAGCCTCGATGATTTCTTGCCGGCGCTACTGTTGACGGTCCTTATGGTCCAATTTTACCGTCAACATGTTGCATCTTTTTGAATCAAACACCATCACCAAGAATAGACATAGGGATTATTTCTAACAAATTCCACTAGTCTTGGTGAAATTATGAATGCAGGTGCAATTCATATGAAAACAGGGGAAAACATGCACGAAACATGGACTTTGCAATCGACGGATTTTCCCCGACTAAAGAATATAGTCCAAAAGCCCAAAACCACAAAACAGAGCCTCAACATCAAACCAAGCAAGTGGATTGGGCCAAGCACACAGCCAGGGGAAGGCACCAGCAGAAGAATCAAGCCCAGGGGAGTCCAGGCCGCTCGGCCGAACCACCCTAGTGGGTTCGGCCGAACCGACAGGTGGGCCCCCCGGCCCATCTTTCTCTGGCGGTTTGTCACCGACGTCCGGAGGTCGGTTCCACCTGCAATTAATGCCACCGACGTCCGGAACCGCCTCCAAGTTGCCGACCTTCCAAGGCTATAAATAAAGGGCTACACCCCCTCTCTCAACACACCACCAACATCAAGATACAAGACAAAACTCTCATCCTTAGGCCAAGGGCCTCTTGTATTTTAGTAGAATAGGAGAGAGGGCAAGGAAGAGGAAGGAGTGTTCCTCCCTTTTGTAAAGTGGAGTAGTATTTCCTTTTCTTTTACCTTGGCGTATAAACACTCTTTTTGGTGATTTATACGTGGTGATCTACTTATCTATCGTGACATATCTTTGTGTTAGACGTAATTCTTGTTATACTTGTTTACGGGATCATCGCTTCGCAAGAAGTACTCTAGCTTTCTCGAACTCGGCTCTAAGGCCGAGGCTAGAGTAGTGGTCAATAGCATAGACGTGGTGTCTAGGGCCGGAGATCGCCTTTGTTTGCTGTGTGCCCCACGGTTTGTAGAGGTAGGTGGCAGGAAGTGACAGCCCTGTCATCCAAAGGAACCCTCCACGTTCGGGTACATAGTAGAGCTTTCGTAGACCGGAGTGGCTTGGCAGACCAAGCCTAAGACGGTGCCCGAAGTAAACAAGTCTAGCTTGCGTTCGTCTACCTTTAAAGGATAAATAGATAAGAGTCACCCTCTCGACCCTATTTTGCTACGTTGTCTTGGTTGTCCTTGGGTAAACTAACCTTGTTGCAGAAATACTCCGTTCCCTCGCGGATATAAATACGATACCTTGGAATACTCCCGGTGAAGTGCTACAACGGTATTCCGTGCGCTTGCGGATTTATTCGTGACGTAAGAAATACCAACAAGCATTTCTGGCGCCGTTGCCGGGGAACGGTTGTTATCTTTGTAACGAATCAGGTTTGCCCTCGTAATCTATCTTACTTACCGTTCTGTTTTTATTTTTTTCCTTACATTCAAAATTTCACAAAAACATATCATGGAGTCACACCCAACCATCCAATCTTTCTCCACTCCACGGGGTGAACTCTTAGAGCCACCATCATCATCACAACCTATTTCTTCACCCGGCTATGAGTTCTCCCCGATTACATTTCGATGATTAGAGGTTTATCCTTTTCGGGTTTTAAACATGAAAATCCTTATGAACACTTGCGAGAGTTTGAACATTTGTGTTCATGCCGATTGATCCATGGCATGACACAAGAAACATTGAAGTGGAAGTTGTTTCCCTTCTCTCTCAATGAGAAGGCGAAGCAATGGTACACTTACACCGCTAAGAGAGTGAACGGTGATTGGAAAGAATTGCGAGACAAATTTTGTCTAGCATTCTTCCCCGTATCTCGTATCACTTCTCTACGAGCGGAAATAATAGGCTTTCGACAAGAAGAAAAGGAAACCTTAAGTGCGTCATGGATTCGGTTCTGTTCTCTAACAGACTCCGGACCAGAATTATTGCTCCCCGAACCCGTTTTATTACAACACTTTTATTCGGGATTGAGCAACGATACCGCACTTTATCTTGACACGGCCGCGGGTGGATCTTTTTCTCATAAGACCATAGCGGAAGCACACGAACTTTTGGATCGAATTGTGGAAAACACACCTTTTTCCGCCGACTTACTCGTAGAGCCGGAGTCGAAGATGAGGAACTCGTTGTGCAAGAGACACAACACTTGGTGCCCATGATGGAGCACCTAGCACTCGAGTCCTCATCTAACACAAGAACAATGATAGAGGAAGATGAACCTCTTGATTTCCCATTTGAGTTCAAGGAAGAAATTTTTGAAGATTTTGGAAACACCTTGAACTACTCCTATCAAAAGAAACCAAGCACTCCCTGCACCAACCCCGAACCTATTGAAAAATCTCTTCTCTTAAAAATTGTTCGGAAGTTGACAAGCAATTATGAGCGATGAATGGTTGATGGAAAACGAACTTTCTTCGGAAGTTCTTCAACTTGATCATCCTAGATCAACCATTCGTGGCTCAATTCGGGGAGTAATGGTAGATGTTCTCTATAATCCTCTAGTAGGTGCCAACATCATGTCCGAATCTTTTGCTTCAACTTTATTTGGAAACGAGACATGGGCACCTTCCGACAAACTCCTTAAAGCCCCACCGGGGCAATTTTTTGAGAGTTTGGGGATCATTAGAGATGTTTGCATTAAGCGTAATGAAGCAGAGGTTTCCTTGGACTTTCACGTTTTCGAATCCCGGATTTCGATGTTTTGGCTCGGTCATCCCATAGAAAAGCTTTTCTTAGGGATATCACCTTCAGGAACCTTAGACTTCACCCTCGGCAAGAAAACTTTTTCTCTTCCTATCATTCATGCACAAAACTCTTTTGCCGAGGAGCCGCTTGTGGAAGAAGAATGCATGGAGGAGGTTATGGCAATTTTTCCTCATGAAAACCCCGAATCATCCTTGGATGAAGATGCTCTTGATTTCATTTTAGAAGAGGATGATTCGGCGGAAACTTTTGAGCTGCCCGAAACTTTTACACCTACGCCACCTCCCGTAGAGCTCAAAACTCTTCCACCAGGCTTGCGCTACGTTTTTCTTCACGGAAATCCCGAAACCCCCGTCATCATAAGTGACAAGCTTTCGGAGGAGGAAACTGCAAAACTCTTAGCCGTGCTAGAAAAACATCACTCCGTTTTTGGGTACTCGCTTGGAGACCTCAAGGGAATCAGCCCCGCTCTTTGCACCCATCGCATTCCCATAGACCCCGATAGTACACCATCTAGGGAACCTCAAAGGAGGTTGAACAATGCGATGCGGGAGGTCGTTAAAAAGGAGGTCTTAAAACTTTTACATGCCGGCATTATCTATCCCTGTTCCACACAGCGAGTGGGTGAGTCCAAGGCAGGTTGTACCCAAGAAAGGAGGAATGACGGTCGTCCATAATGACAAAAATGAGTTGATCCCTCAACGCACCGTCACGGGATGGAGGATGTGCATAGATTACCGAAAACTTAACAAGGCTACAAAGAAGGATCATTTTCCGCTGCCCTTCATCGATGAGATGTTGGAACGGCCGGCAAATAATTCTTTCTTTTGTTTCCTTGATGGGTATTCAGGATATCATCAAATCCCCATCCATCCCGACGATCAAAGTAAAACCACTTTCACATGCCCCTATGGAACTTACGCCTATCGACGAATGTCTTTTGGGCTTTGCAATGCACCTGCTTCTTTTCAACGTTGCATGATGTCTATCTTTTCTCGACATGATCGAAGAGATTATGGAAGTATTCATGGATGATTTCTCTCGTTTATGGAAAAACCTTCGATCATTGTTTAGAAAATTTAGACAAAGTCTTGCAACGTTGTCAAGAAAATGATTTAGTGCTCAATTGGGAGAAATGCCATTTCGTGGTTAGAGAAGGCATAGTTCTGGGGCATTTGATTTCTGAAAGGGGGATAGAGGTGGACAAAGCTAAATTAGAAGTTATAGAAAAGCTTCCACCTCCCGTGAATGTTAGGGGCATTCGCAGCTTTCTGGGACATGCGGGGTTCTATCGTCGTTTTATCAAAGATTTCTCTCAAATTGCTAGACCCCTTACAAATCTGCTTGTGAAGAATGCACCCTTTGAGTTTACCGATGAATGCATGACTCGCTTTCACTACCCTTAAGAATGCACTCATCTCAGCGCCAATTATCCAACCCCCCGATTGGACGCTGCCTTTTGAGATAATGTGTGATGCTAGTGATTTTGCTGTGGGGGCTGTTCTTGGCCAAACTAGAGATAAAAAGCATCATGCAATCTCCTATGCAAGCAAAACCTTGACCGGAGCTCGGCTAAATTACACTACCACCGAAAAAGAGCTCCTTGCTCGTTGTTTTTGCTTTTGATAAGTTTAGATCCTACTTGACTCGGAGCAAAAGTCATTGTTTACACCGATCATGCTGCTTTAAAGTTTTTGCTCAATAAGAAGGATGCTAAACCTCGTTTGATACGATGGGTTCTTCTACTCCAAGAGTTTGATGTAGAAATCCGTGATAAGAAAGGAGTAGAAAATTCCGTGGCAGATCATTTGTCGCGTATACAATTCACTAACCTGCAGGAATTACCCATCAATGATTTCCTACGCGATGACATGCTGCTCCTAGTGAGGGACTCACATCCATGGTACGCCGACATTGTGAACTTCATGGCAACGGGGTACGTACCACCCGGAAAGAGCAAGAAACGACTCATCTATGAGAGTCGCCGTCACTTATGGGAAGAGCCCTTCCTTTACCGTGTCTCGCGCCGATGGATTGCTAAGGCGATGTGTGCCCATACCCGAGAGCACACGAATCATTGAGAAGTGCCATGCATCGCCATACGGGGGACACTACGGCGTGTTTCGTACACAGTGCCAAGATATGGCAAAGTGGCTTCTTTTGGCCAGCCATGTACGAAGACACAAAGGAATTTGTCGGCGATGCCCGTAATGTCAAAAAGTTGGAGGCATCACGGCAAGAGATGCAATGCCCCTCAACTACAATTTACAAGTCGAGCTCTTCGACGTATGGGGCATTGACTTCATGGGACCGTTCACCAAGTCACATGACTGCGAATACATCTTGGTGGCGGTAGACTACGTATCTAAGTGGGTGGAAGCAATGCCTTGCAGGGCCGCAAATGCCAAGCATGCTCGCCGGATGTTCCACGAAATTATCTTCCCAAGGTTTGGAACACCGAAGCTAGTGATAAGCGACTGAGGGTCTCACTTCATTGATAAGACCTTCCGAAGCTTCCTAAGAGAACTTGGATCAAGGCATAATATCGCTACTCCATACCACCCTCAAACCAAAGGCAGGCCGAGACCTCAAACAAGCAAATCAAGCGGATCCCGCAAAAGACCGTAACAGTAAATGGGGAAGGGATGGAAGGACAAGCTACCCGATGCACTATGGGCATACCGTACAGCATACAAGACACCCATAGGCATGTCCCCATACCAGCTCGTGTACGGGAAAACATGTCATTTACCCGTCGAGATGGAACACCGAGCGTATTGGGCCATCCGGAAATGGAACATGGACTTTAATGGTGCCGGACGCAAAAGAAAATGGAGATAGCTGAGTTAGAAGAATGGAGAGACAAAGCTTACCACAACTCAGCTATATACAAAGAAAGGACAAAAAGGTGGCACGACAAAAAGATAAAGATAAAGGTATTTAAGGTTGGAGATAAGGTCTTGCTATTCAATTCACGGGTGAAACTCTTCGGGCATGGAAAATTAAGAAGTAAATGGGACGGACCATACACGGTTATTGACACCTCGTCACATGGAGCAATCACACTTCAAGACGACGAAGGTAAAATATTTAAGGTAAATGGTCAGCGCCTTAAAATTTATTTCGAGCCCGATAAAGATAAAGAATTTGATGTCATGCACTTGATTAATTTAAATTTTCTCTCATGATAGCTCTTTCTTATCTATATCCCGTAGTAGCTCTTTCCCCGAAATAATTTTAGCAAGCAATCAACCGTAAAAAGAAGGGGACCAGAGGGGCCCACTACAGCTCGGCCGAACCCCCTTGCTGGTTCGGCCGAACCAAGTACAGACCCCAAACGGTCACTTTTTTCTTTCATCTTTTGTCTCCAACGGTCACAAGATCAAATCTCCCCGCTTAGTGCCTTCCATGCTGCGGGAAAAATCAAATTAATTCTTTCCATGCTTTTATCTATAAATGAAGGTGTTTTCTTTCATTTTTCCCTTGCACCTTTCTTCCACCTTGTCCATTTCGCACAAAAAAAAAGCTTTTGCCCAGCACCATGGACAGCAGCATCCCAAGCCTCGACGTCTCCGTCACCACCAGCGAGCTTTGCCGCCAAGTCGGCCTCGAAGACATCCTTGATCATGTCTCCATTCCCAGCCGAGCAAGCCTTGATGATCCATGATCTACCGCTCGCTATTGAACCTCCACCCACAGCAGCAAGAACACCCTCCAAGAGCTCTCCCGCTGCCGTGGCACCTCGCCAAAAGAAGGGGAAATCTACCCCCAAGAAGAAGAGCGCCGACGCCACCGACAACGCTCTCCCTCCCGGAGAGAAGTACGTCGGCACCCTCGCTACCAAGAGCGGGCAGGTGGTGCACCATCAATATGAGGGGCGCAACCTGCCTAGCCCCATCAAGAAGCCCGGCGAGAGGTTCAAGATCAAGGGAATCCGCGGTGGCGGAAAGCAGCTCATCCCGCCGCTCACCTCGGCGGAAAAGAGAGACGCCCGCGAATCCGTGGGCGACACTCCTCCTAAGAGGATAAGGAGGCGTCTCTCTCCCTCTCCCATCAAGAGGGCAGGGGGAATGTACGAAAGCGAGGAGGAGAAAACTCCTAAAAAAAGCCCCTACCAAATCCTCCTCGCTAAACACGTTGATCTCCGCGAAGCCCATGAACGCCTACGTGACAATGTCGCGGAGATCAAAGACGCTATTGAAGACTTGAAGGATGCCCAGGCGAGCCATCGCCGCAGCACCAACTCCAAGATCAAGCGTCTCTTCAAGGACGCGGGGAAGGAGGACGAATACGACGTTTAAAATGAACCTTCCCGCGTTCATCATTTCTCGCAGCGCATTTAGTTTAATTTCCTTTTTTTTCATTTTTTCAATTCCTCAAAATTATAATGCGCCTGCTCTTTTAAATTTTTAATAATATTAGTGCTCCCCGGTCTTCCCTTACCGGTAGAGCAAGTTTTGTTTCGAAATATCTTTGTCTATTTTGAAGAAAACAGGCAAAAAGGCAAGTGTGGGGGGGACATCGCGGAAAGCAAAGACAAACACACGCGTAGCGCGCAGAAACATCACGAGGAAAACAACACAAACACAACCTGCGAAACAGAGCACCAGTGGGGCCTGAGACAGTTCGGCCGAACCCACAAGGGTGGTTCGGCCGAACCCCGGTAGGTCCCACTCAGCCCTCGCTTCCTCGTGGCACTTGAGTTTGTTTCCCACACTTCCTTTTCGCCTACTTTATTTGTCAAGTTCATTCCGAGACGCGAAAAACAATTACTAAAACTTGACCAACTAAAACTTGGGAAGATTTCTTTTGAATACCTTTTCCCAAGTCTCTCCCTAATGCTCTCATGATGATCTTGCACACTTTTTATTACTCGCTTCATCACCACTTGCCCGTGAACAAATAATCAAATCCATAGGACCCATGTTTCTCTAGATTATTGGCAAGTGTGATATGGCTCGACGAAATGATCTTATGCTTAGCTTACCGAGTCCTTGGGAATTTTATTTCACAAAACAAAAATACCATGGCTTCATGCTCCTCTCTTGATACAAAAATGCCTACCAATGCCATATGATGATCATACCTTGCAAAACTTACATACATATGCTGCTTGTGATTGCAATGAGCTTTACCAAAATCGAGTGACCCTAGAGAGAAACTTGTCATGCTCTCTTGATCAAGATCACGTACACTCCACCAAAATAAAGACACTCCACCAAAAAAAGGGCTGAACTCCTACACCGGGAGCTAGCACCCCACCAAAATAAAGACACTCCTCGTTTGCACCTCTTTTTACCTCTCTCTCTCTCTCTCAAATCACGCATAAACGAGACATGGCTATGTAAAAAAAAAAAAAAAAAAAAGAGAACAATGAAAAGAAAAGCTCACAAAGATGAGCAATGAAAAAGAGAGAAGAAAAGAGATGCTCAAGCATAGAGCAAGAAAAGAAAAGAAAGAAAATAAAAAGATAGCCATGTCTCGAAAATGCAAAATAAAGAGAGGTCAATTGCAATAGGAGTTGTCACTTTTTCATATCCATACACACACGCACTTCTTGATCAAGGTTACATGACTTGGCTTCTCCATGGATCCTTTCTTTTGGCTTAGCAATATTTGTGATACAAGTATGCCTCTCTCATTCCCTACCGAGCTCCACATACAAGCCTAAGAAGTAGGAAAAAGAGAGGCAACACAATGCCTTGGGGAGGAAAACACTTTTTGAGCGATTCAAGAGAATCGAAGAGGAGCGGGAGTCATGTTGTTTATTTTCAAAACTTTCAAAAACCCAAGGTGCTTAGTGAGCAAAAGTATAGTGACTTGAGTCATGAGCTGTTCCACTTATCAATCATCCAAGAATGCATGTTAGCCACCGTCATGTTCACAAGTAAAACGGTGTGGCTTGTAATAACATGTGTGCAGGTCTCTAAGGGGAGAGATCTCTCAACTTACGCTCCCACCTTTACTCGAGGACGAGCAAAGAGCTAAGTGTGGGGGTCTTGTTGACGGTCCTTATGGTCCAATTTTACCGTCAACATGTTGCATCTTTTTGAATCAAACACCATCACCAAGAATAGACATAGGGATTATTTCTAACAAATTCCACTAGTCTTGGTGAAATTATGAATGCAGGTGCAATTCATATGAAAACAGGGGAAAACATGCACGAAACATGGACTTTGCAATCGACGGATTTTCCCCGACTAAAGAATATAGTCCAAAAGCCCAAAACCACAAAACAGAGCCTCAACATCAAACCAAGCAAGTGGATTGGGCCAAGTACACAGCCAGGGGAAGGCACCAGAGAAGAATCAAGCCCGGGGAGTCCAGGCCGGCTCGGCCGAACCACCCTAGTGGGTTCGGCCGAACCGACAGTGTGGCCCCCCGGCCCATCTTTCTCCGGCGGTTTGTCACCGACGTCCGGAGGTCGGTTCCACCTGCAATTAATGCCACCGACGTCCGGAACCGCCTCCAAGTTGCCGACCTTCCAAGGCTATAAATAAAGGGCTACACCCCCTCTCTCAACACACCACCAACATCAAGATACAAGACAAAACTCTCATCCTTAGGCCAAGGGCCTCTTGTATTTTAGTAGAATAGGAGAGAGGGCAAGGAAGAGGAAGGAGTATTCCTCCCTTTTGTAAAGTGGAGTAGTATTTCCTTTCTTTTACCTTGGCGTATAAACACTCTTTTTGGTGATTTATACGTGGTGATCTACTTATCTATCGTGACATATCTTTGTGTTAGACGTAATTCTTGTTATACTTGTTTACGGGATCATCGCTTCGCAAGAAGTACTCTAGCTTTCGAACTCAGTTCTAAGGCCGAGGCTAGAGTAGTGGTCAATAGCATAGACGTGGTGTCTAGGCCGGAGATCGCCTTTGTTTGCCGTGTGCCCCACGGTTTGTAGAGGTAGGTGGCAGGAAGTGACAGCCCTGTCATCCAAAGGAACCCTCCACGTTCGGGTACATAGTAGAGCTTTCGTAGACCGGAGTGGCTTGGCAGACCAAGCCTAAGACGGTGCCCGAAGTAAACAAGTCTAGCTTGCGTTCGTCTACCTTTAAAGGATAAATAGATAAGAGTCACCCTCTCGACCCTATTTTGCTTCGTTGTCTTGGTTGTCCTTGGGTAAACTAACCTTGTTGCAGAAATACTCCGTTCCCTCGCGGATATAAATACGATACCTTGGAATACTCCCGGGTGAAGTGCTACAACGGTATTCCGTGCGCTTGCGGATTTATTCGTGACGTAAGAAATACCAACACGCTCCTCCATCATTCGATGGGTGTTCTGCAGACCGGCTTCTCTCCTCCGGAGATCGTTTTCCTTGGCCTTCGGACCGGCGGTCCGAGTTTCCAGTTCACCCAATTGTTCTTGATTGGTGTTGAGCTCCTCCCGTAAGCGGGCGATAATGGCAGTCTTAGCCTCTGAACTTTTGAGGAGAACCTAAAGGAAAGATTGAGAGAACCAATAATTAGAATGTGATTGCTTAGAGAGATTTTTGAAGCGAGAGGATATACCTGGCCGGATTCTGAAAAATTCTTTAAAGCTTCTTCTTCTTGGAGAGCGTCCCATTGAGCTGTAGCGAGTGAAAGTTCTGGCCCCGCTCGAACTCGTCAACCTCCACGTCTCCAACTACCATTCTAGCCAGCTTTGGTTCTCCAGGAGCTTTGCGTGTTGTCCTAGGCCGACGAGTAATTTCTTCCATCCGGACCGGTCCCGATGATAGCTCTGGAGGAATCTGGAATAAGGTAGCTTGAGGAGGATTACCGGAAGATGAGTCTTCAGCGGTGGTAACCTCGCTCTTCGGCCTTCTACGCTCGGGGCGGCAGGGAGTTCCTCTCGTGGATGCCGCACCCCGAGGTTCAATTGTGATTGGAGTAGTGGGAGCGGAAGCAGGAGCGCTACCAGTCCGAGAGGAAGCGGCGAGGAGCGGTACTAGGTTGGGAAGCGCCGGGGTAGGACCAGCCTGTGGTGCATCCGGAGTAGAGGCAGAAACACCACCGGCGGGGGCTGTTGAAGAAGCTTTATTTCTTAAAAAGCTAGCTATGCTAGCTTGGAAATTAGAAGGGACCCTGTATGAAGAAAGCACATTTAATAAGACTGGGGTAAGGAGCTTCGGCAATTTTGGAGCTTTAGCAGATGAAATAATTTAGAAAAGAGTTAGACTTACGTGGAAGCCTTCTTGAAGCCAGTGGAGGTCTTGATCTTCTTGGACGGGCCTTGGGTATCTCCACCACTTCGTCTGCAGCCCTTTTCTCCGCTGGATTGACTTGCGGAGTTGGAGCTGCTTCGTGGCATCACTAGGACCGGTCTCGGTGGCCATACCGGGACCTTTTGGGTACCTTGGATAAGGGATCGACCGAGGAGGAGTGTTGACGGTCCTTATGGTCCAATTTTACCGTCAACATATTGCATCTTTTTGAATCAAACACCATCACCAAGAATAGACATAGGGATTATTTCTAACAAATTCCACTAGTCTTGGTGAAATGATGAATGCAGGTGCAATTCATATGAAAACAGGGGAAAACATGCACGAAACATGGACTTTGCAATCGACGGATTTTCCCCGACTAAAGAATATCGTCCAAAAGCCCAAAACCACAAAACAGGCCTCAACATCAAACCAAGCAAGTGGATTGGGCCAAGTACACAGCCAGAGGAAGGCACCAGAGAAGAACCAAGCCCGGGGAGCCTGAGGCCGCTTCGGCCGAACCGCCCTACCGGTTCGGCCGAACCGACAGTGGGCCCCCCGGCCCACTTTTCTCTGGCGGTTCGTCACCGACGTCCGGAGGTCGGTTCCACCTGCAATTAATACCACCGACGTCCGGAACCGCCTCCAAGTTGCCGACCTTCCAAGGCTATAAATAAAGGGCTATACCCCCTCTCTCAACACACCACCAACATCAAGATAGAAGACAAAATTCTCATCCTTAGGCCAAGGGCCTCTTGTATCTTAGTAGAATAGGAGAGAGGGCAAGGAAAAGGAAGGAGTGTTCCTCCCTTTTATAAAGTGGAGTAGTATTTCCTTTCCTTTTACCTTGGCGTGTAAACACTCTTTTAGGTGATTTATACGTGGTGATCTACTTATCTATCGTGACATATCTTTGTTAGACGTAATTCTTGTTATACTTGTTTACGGGATCATCGCTTCGCAAGAAGTGCTCTAGCTTTCGAACTCGGCTCTAGGCCGAGGCTAGAGTAGCGGTCAATAGCATAGACGTGGTGTCTAGGCCGGAGATCGCCTTTGTTTGCTCGTGTGCCCCACGGTTTGTAGAGGTAGGTGGCAGGAAGTGACAGCCCCGTCATCCAAAGGAACCCTCCACGTTCGGGTACATAGTAGAGCTTTCGTAGACCGGAGTGGCTTGGCGGACCAAGCCTAAGACGGTGCCCGAAGTAAACAAGTCTAGCTTGCGTTCGTCTACCTTTAAAGGATAAATAGATAAGAGTCACCCTCTCGACCCTATTTTGCTACGTTGTCTTGGTTGTCCTTGGGTAAACTAACCTTGTTGCAGAAATACTCCGTTCCCTCGCGGATATAAATACGATACCTTGGAATACTCCCGGGTGAAGTGCTACAACGGTATTCCGTGCGCTTGCGGATTTATTCGTGACGTAAGAAATACCAACAAGCATTTCGGCGCCGTTGCCGGGGAACGGTTGTTATCTTTGTAACGAATCAGGTTTGCCCTCGTAATCTATCTTACTTACCGTTCTGTTTTTATTTTTCCTTACATTCAAAATTTCACAAAAACATATCATGGAGTCACACCCAACCATCCAATCTTTCTCCACTCCACGGGGTGAACTCTTAGAGCCACCATCATCATCACAACCTATTTCTTCACCCGGCTATGAGTTCTCCCCGATTACATTTCGATGATTAGAGGTTTATCCTTTTCGGGTTTTAAACATGAAAATCCTTATGAACACTTGCGAGAGTTTGAACATTTGTGTTCATGCCGACTGATCCATGGCATGACACAAGAAACATTGAAGTGGAAGTTGTTTCCTTCTCTCTCAATGAGAAGGCGAAGCAATGGTACACTTACACCGCTAAGAGAGTGAACGGTGATTGGAAAGAATTGCGAGACAAATTTTGTCTAGCATTCTTCCCCGTATCTCGTATCACTTCTCTACGAGCGGAAATAATAGGCTTTCGACAAGAAGAAAAGGAAACCTTAAGTGCGTCATGGATTCGGTTCTGTTCTCTAACGGACTCCGGACCAGAATTATTGCTCCCGAACCCGTTTTATTACAACACTTTTATTCGGGATTGAGCAACGATACCGCACTTTATCTTGACACGGCCGCGGGTGGATCTTTTTCTCATAAGACCATAGCGGAAGCACACGAACTTTTGGATCGAATTGTGGAAAACACACCTTTTTCCGCCGACTTACTCGTAGAGCCGGAGTCGAAGATGAGGAACTCGTTGTGCAAGAGACACAACACTTGGTGCCCATGATGGAGCACCTAGCACTCGAGTCCTCATCTAACACAAGAACAATGATAGAGGAAGATGAACCTCTTGAGTTCCCATTTGAGTTCAAGGAAGAAATTTTTGAAGATTTTGGAAACACCTTGAACTACTCCTATCAAAAGAAACCAGCACTCCCGCACCAACTCCCGAACCTATTGAAAAATCTATTCTCTTAAAAACTGTTCGGAAGTTGACAGCAATCATGAGTGATGAATGGTTGATAGAAAACGAACTTTCTTCGGAAGTTCTTCGACTTGATCATCCTAGATCAACCATTCGTGGCTCAATTCGGGGAGTAATGGTAGATATTCTCTATAATCCTCTAGTAGGTGCCAACATCATGTCCGAATCTTTTGCTTCAACTTTATTTGGAAACGAGACATGGGCACCTTCCGACAAACTCCTTAAAGCCTCACCGGGGCAATTTTTTGAGAGTTTGGGGATCATTAGAGATGTTTGCATTAAGCATAATGAAGCAAAGGTTTCCCTGGACTTTCACGTTTTCGAATCTTGGATTTCGATGTTTTGGTCTGGTCATCCCATAGAAAAGCTTTTCTTAGGGATATCACCTTTAGGAACCTTAGACTTCACCCTCGGCAAGAAAACTTTTTCTCTTCCTATCATTCATGCACAAAACTCTTTTGCCGAGGAGCCGCTTGTGGAAGAAGAATGCATGGAGGAGGTTATGGCAATTTTTCCTCATGAAAACCCCGAATCATCCTTGGATGAAGATGCTCTTGATTTCATTTTGGAAGAGGATGATTCGGCGGAAACTTTTGAGCTGCCCGAAACTTTTACACCTACGCCACCTCCCGTAGAACTCAAAACTCTTCCACCAGGCTTGCGCCACGTTTTTCTTCACGGAAATCCCGAAACCCCCGTCATCATAAGTGACAAGCTTTCGGAGGAGGAAACTGCAAAACTCTTAGCCGTGCTAGAAAAACATCACTCCGTTTTTGGGTACTCGCTTGGAGACCTCAAGGGAATTAGCCCTCGCTCTTTGCACCCATCGCATTCCCATAGGCCCCGATAGTACACCATCTAGGGAACCTCAAAGGAGGTTGAACAATGCGATGCGGGAGGTCGTTAAAAAGGAGGTCTTAAAACTTTTACATGCCGGCATTATCTATCCCTGTTCCACACAGCGAGTGGGTGAGTCCAAGTGCAGGTTGTACCCAAGAAGGGAGGAATGACGGTCATCCGTAATGACAAAAATGAGTTGATCCCTCAACGCACCGTCACGGGATGGAGGATGTGCATAGATTACCGGAAACTTAACAAGGCTACAAAGAAGGATCATTTTCCGCTGCCCTTCATCGATGAGATGTTGGAACGGCCGGCAAATAATTCTTTCTTTTGTTTCCTTGATGGGTATTCAGGATATCATCAAATCCCCATCCATCCCGACGATCAAAGTAAGACCACTTTCACATGCCCCTATGGAACTTACGCCTATCGACGAATGTCCTTTGGGCTTTGCAATGCACTGCTTCTTTTCAACGTTGCATGATGTCTATCTTTTCCGACATGATCGAAGAGATTATGGAAGTATTCATGGATGATTTCTCCGTTTATGGAAAAACCTTTGATCATTGTTTAGAAAATTTAGACAAAGTCTTGCAACGTTGTCAAGAAAATGATTTAGTGCTCAATTGGGAAAAATGCCATTTCATGGTTAGAGAAGGCATAGTTCTAGGGCATTTAATTTCTCGAAAGGGGGATAGAGGTGGACAAAGCTAAATTAGAAGTTATAGAAAAGCTTCCACCTCCCGTGAATATTAGGGGCATTCGCAGCTTTCTGGGACATGCGGGGTTCTATCGTCGTTTTATCAAAGATTTCTCTCAAATTGCTAGACCCCTTACAAATCTACTTGCGAAGGATGCACCCTTTGAGTTTATCGATGAATGCATGACTCGCTTTCACTACCCTTAAAAATGCACTCATCTCAGCGCCAATCATCCAACCCCCCGATTGGACGCTGCCTTTTGAGATAATGTGTGATGCTAGTGATTTTGCCGTAGGGGCTGTTCTTGGCCAAACTAGAGATAAAAAGCATCATGCAATCTCCTATGCAAGCAAAACCTTGACTCGGAGCTCAATTAAATTACACTACCACCGAAAAAGAGCTCCTTGTCGTCGTTTTTGCTTTTGATAAGTTTAGATCCTACTTGACTCGGAGCAAAAGTCATTGTTTACACCGATCATGCTGCTTTAAAGTTTTTGCTCAATAAGAAGGATGCTAAACCCCGTTTGATACGATGGGTTCTTCTACTCCAAGAATTTGATGTAGAAATCCGTGATAAAAAAGGAGTAGAAAATTCCGTGGCGTATCATTTGTCGCGTATACAATTCACTAACCTGCAGGAATTACCCATCAATGATTTCCTACGTGACGACATGCTCGCTCCTAATAAGGGACTCACATCCATGGTACGCCGACATTGTGAACTTCATGGCAACGGGGTACGTACCACCCGGAAAGAGCAAGAAACGACTCATCTATGAGAGTCGCCGTCACTTATGGGAAGAACCCTTCCTTTACCGTGTCTGCGCCGATGGATTGCTAAGGCGATGTGTGCCCATACCCGAGAGCACACGAATCATTGAGAAGTGCCATGCATCGCCATACGTGGGACACTACGGCGTGTTTCAGTACACAGGCCAAGATATGGCAAAGTGGTTTCTTTTGGCCAGCCATGTACGAAGACACAAAGGAATTTGTCGTGCGATGCCCGTAATGTCAAAGAGTTGGAGGCATCACGGCAAGAGATGCAATGCCCCTCAACTACAATTTACAAGTCGAGCTCTTCGACGTATGGGGCATTGACTTCATGGGACCGTTCACCAAGTCACATGACTGCGAATACATCTTGGTGGCGGTAGACTACGTGTCTAAGTGGGTAGAAGCAATGCCTTGCAGGGCCGCAAATGCCAAGCATGCTCGCCGGATGTTCCACGAAATTATCTTCCCAAGGTTTGGAACACCGAAGCTAGTGATAAGCGACGGAGGGTCTCACTTCATTGATAAGACCTTCCGACGCTTCCTAAGAGAACTTGGATCAAGGCATAATATCGCTACTCCATACCACCCTCAAACCAAGGGCAGGCCGAGACCTCAAACAAGCAAATCAAGCGGATCCTACAAAAGACCGTAACGTAAATGGGGAAGGGATGGAAGGACAAGCTACCCGATGCACTATGGGCATACCGTACAGCATATAAGACACCCATAGGCATGTCCCCATACCAGCTCGTGTACGGGAGAACATGTCATTTACCCGTCGAGACTGGAACACCGAGCGTATTGGGCCATCCGGAAATAGAACATGGACCTTAATGGTGCCGGACGCAAAAGAAAAATGGAGATAGCTGAGTTAGAAGAATGGAGAGACAAAGCTTACCACAACTCAGCTATATACAAAGAAAGGACAAAAAGGTGGCACGACAAAAAGATAAAGATAAAGGTATTCAAGGTTGGAGATAAAGTCTTGCTATTCAATTCACGGGTGAAACTCTTCGGCATGGAAAATTAAGAAGTAAATGGGACGGACCATACACGGTTATTGACACCTCGTCACATGGAGCAATCACACTTCAAGACGACGAAGGTAAAATATTTAAGGTAAATGGTCAGCGCCTTAAAATTTATTTCGAGCCCGATAAAGATAAAGAATTTGATGTCATGCACTTGATTGATTTGAAATATCTCTCATGATATCCCCCGTTTTACTTCATCACCCGTAGCAGTACTTTCCTTTGAATAAATATAGCAAGAAATAAACCAGAAAAAAGAAGGAAACCAGAGGAAGAAAAGGCAGTCCGGCCGAACCCCACTTTGTGGTTCGGCCGAACCGGCCCGATCTCCCCGGCGCCCATCTTTTGCCAAAAATCCAATATCTCCTTCCCTCCTTTCTTTATTTTCTGCTGGAAAATAAAAACCTTGTCGAGCGCGCTCGGGGTAGAAAACCCCTATTTATACTTCTCCTCTCCACCCAATCTTTTCATCTCCTCCACTTCCTACATCATGAGCGAACATAGCAGCGCCTCGTCCGACATCTCTGACGGCAGCAGCAAAAGGAAGAAGCCCCATGAATGGATTGAAGAAGGCGAAGCACTCGACAACGCTATCCGCCTCATTGAGGAGCTTCGCCGGCAGTTAGAGCGCGCCAAAAAAGAGAATGGGGTTCTCCGTAACCTCTACAACCACCTCGAGAGGGAGAAGAAGAAGGATGAAGACCTCATCGAGACCCTCACCGGAGGATGGGCGCAGGACGACCTCGCCTTAGAGATGATCGAAGAAGAGAAGGCGAAACTCGCGGGAGGAGGAGAGGAAAATTAAGAAAGATTAAGAGTAGGACGTAGAACGCATAAACCTTAGAAATCTTTCGATCCTTTTTGTAATACGCCTACTGTTTTAATTCAATCATATTAGTGCTCCCCGGCTTCCATACCGGCAGAGCAAATTTTGTTTCCAAATGTCTTTTGTCTATCTTTTGAAGGAAACAGGCAAAAAGGCAAGTGTGGGGGGGACATCGCGGAAAGCAAAGACAAACACACGCGAAGCGCGCAGAAACATCACGAGGAAAACAACACAAACACAAGCTGCGAAACATAGCGCAAGTGAGGCCTAGTGCCGCTCGGCCGAACCCAAAAGGGTGGTTCGGCCGAACCCCGGTGGGTCCCACTCAGCCCCTGCTTCCTCGTGGCACTTGAGTTTGTTTCTCACACTTCCTTTTTGCCTACCTTATTTGTCAAGTTCATTCTGAGACGCGAAAAACAATTACTAAAACTTGACCAACTAAAATTTGGGAAGATTTCTTTTGAATACCTTTGAAAATCCCAAGTCTCTCCCTAATACTCTCATGATGATCTTGCACACTTTTTATTACTCGCTTCATCACCACTTGCCTCGTGAACAAATAATCAAATCCATAGGACCCATGTTTTTCTAGATTATTGGCAAGTGTGATATGGCTCGACGAAATGATCTTATGCTTAGCTTACCGAGTCCTTGGGAATTTTATTTCACAAAACAAAAATACCATGGCTTCATGCTCCTCTCTTGATACAAAAATGCCTACCAATGCCATATGACGATCATACCTTGCAAAACTTACATACATATGCTGCTTGTGTTTGCAATGAGCTTTACCAAAATTGAGTGACCCTAGAGAGAAACTTGTCATGCTCTCTTGATCAAGAGCACGTACACTCCACCAAAAAAGGGCTAAACTCCTACACCGGGAGCTAGCCCCCCACCAAAATAAAGACACTCCTCGCTTGCACCTCTTTTTACCTCTCTCTCTCTCTCAATCACGCATAAACAAGACATGGCTATGTAGAAAGAAAAGCTCACACAGATGAGCAATGAAAAGCTCACACGTATGAGCAATGAAAAGAAAGCTCACAAAGATGAGCAATGAAAAAGAGAAGAGATGCTCAAGCATAGAGCAAGAAAAGAAAAGAAAGAAAATAAAAAGATAGCCATGTTTTGAAAATGCAAAATAAAGAGGGGTCAATTACAATAAGAGTTGTCACTTTTTCATATCCATACACACACGCACTTCTTGATCAAGGTTGCATGACTTGGCTTCTCCATGGATCCTTTCTTTTGGCTTAGCAATATTTGTGATACAAGTATGCCTCTCTCATTCCCTACCGAGCTCCACATACAAGCCTAAAAAGTAGGAAAAAGAGAGGCAACACAATGCCTTGGTGAGGAAAACACTTTTTGAGCGATTCAAGAGAATCAAAGAGGAGCGGGAGTCATGTTGTTTATTTTCAAAACTTTCAAAAACCCAAGGTGCTTAGTGAGCAAAAGTATAGTGACTTGAGTCATGAGCTGTTCCACTTATCAATCATCCAAGAATGCATGTTAGCCACCGTCATGTTCACAAGTAAAACGGTGTGGCTTGTAATAACATGTGTGCAGGTCTCTAAGAGGAGAGATCTCTCAACTTACGCTCCCACCTTTACTCGAGGACGAGCAAAGAGCTAAGTGTGGGGGTCTTGTTGACGGTCCTTATGGTCCAATTTTACCGTCAACATATTGCATCTTTTTGAATCAAACACCATCACCAAGAATAGACATAGGGATTATTTCTAACAAATTCCACTAGTCTTGGTGAAATGATGAATGCAGGTGCAATTCATATGAAAACAGGGGAAAACATGCACGAAACATGGACTTTGCAATCGACGGATTTTCCCTGACTAAAGAATATCGTCCAAAAGCCCAAAACCACAAAACAGGGCCTCAACATCAAACCAAGCAAGTGGATTGGGCCAAGACACAGCCGGAGGAAGGCACCAGAGAAGAACCAAGCCCAGGGGAGCCCAGGCCAGCTCGGCCGAACCGCCCTACCGGTTCGGCCGAACCGACAGTGGGCCCCCCGGCCCACTTTTCTCTCGGCGGTTCGTCACCGACGTCCGGAGGTCGGTTCCACCTGCAATTAATACCACCGACGTCCGGAACCGCCTC
Organism: Chloris gayana; assembly: GCA_031894775.1. Classification (NCBI taxonomy): domain Eukaryota; kingdom Viridiplantae; phylum Streptophyta; class Magnoliopsida; order Poales; family Poaceae; genus Chloris; species Chloris gayana. The sequence goes on from JAUNZO010001075.1 coordinate 43,220, forward strand.
CAAGTTGCCGACCTTCCAAGGCTATAAATAAAGGGCTATACCCCCTCTCTCAACACACCACCAACATCAAGATAGAAGACAAAATTCTCATCCTTAGGCCAAGGGCCTCTTGTATCTTAGTAGAATAGGAGAGAGGGCAAGGAAAAGGAAGGAGTGTTCCTCCCTTTTATAAAGTGGAGTAGTATTTCCTTTCCTTTTACCTTGGCGTGTAAACACTCTTTTAGGTGATTTATACGTGGTGATCTACTTATCTATCGTGACATATCTTTGTTAGACGTAATTCTTGTTATACTTGTTTACGGGATCATCGCTTCGCAAGAAGTGCTCTAGCTTTCGAACTCGCTCTAGGCCGAGGCTAGAGTAGCGGTCAATAGCATAGACGTGGTGTCTAGGGCCGGAGATCGCCTTTGTTTGCTGTGTGCCCCACGGTTTGTAGAGGTAGGTGGCAGGAAGTGACAGCCCTGTCATCCAAAGGAACCCTCCACGTTCGGGTACATAGTAGAGCTTTCGTAGATCGGAGTGGCTTGGCAGACCAAGCCTAAGACGGTGCCCGAAGTAAACAAGTCTAGCTTGCGTTCGTCTACCTTTAAAGGATAAATAGATAAGAGTCACCCTCTCGACCCTATTTTGCTACGTTGTCTTGGTTGTCCTTGGGTAAACTAACCTTGTTGCAGAAATACTCCGTTCCCTCGCGGATATAAATACGATACCTTGGAATACTCCCGGGTGAAGTGCTACAACGGTATTCCGTGCGCTTGCGGATTTATTCGTGACGTAAGAAATACCAACA